>JAQIWN010003268.1:0-13524 GCA_034699025.1 Entomobrya cf. arborea Gr-Col-00668
CAACCGGCCACTCTACATCTCCACAACTCACTAGTTTTCCCCCCAACCTTCATCCCCTCCAATTCCTCCCTCGCCTCCTCTTTATGTTTCCTAATTAAATGTTGCTTTAAATTAAACTTATTTTTTAATTCTTTCCCACACAGATGACAAGTAGCCACAAGTTCCCTCTTATGAACAACTCGATAATGTGCTTTGACACCCTGTTCACTCTTTAATTCTAAACCACAAACCTCACAAACATATTTACTAAAATTTAATGTCTTCCCATTAATATCTCTATTATGTTTATATTTTAAATGACATTTTAAACTAGTTATTGTACCTAGCCCCTTTCCACAATAGTCACAAATCCAACCCTTTCCCTTTTCTACTTTATCGCCATGTTTTAAAGTTCTATGAGAATAATAGGCGGGTAAACAGTTAAATTCTTTATCACAATATTCACATTTTCTTTTCATTTTAAACAAATGAGTCTTTTGTCTGTGAGATAAGTAGTTATCAAGTTTGTCAAATGATAAGCCTTTACAAATTGCCTCGGGGCAGGTAATCGTTTTAGTGTCGTGGTGATTTATTAAATGCTCTCTCCATTTTGTGGCGTGACGGAATGTACATTTTTGGTTATCCGGGCAAAGGTTACAGGTAAACTTGTCAATTGGAAAGGATCTAATTTTTTGGTTGACTTGAGATTTCCGGGTAACCTTTGGCTTGAGCGACTTCTTAGATGTGGTGGGTGGCGTGGGCGGAGGCGATGGTGAATTTGGCTGCCAGTCAAGGTCGTTGTCTGTGTGGTTATCCTTTTCATTATCGTTATCCAACTGGTCATCTAATTCTTGTTTAATAATTTTCGGTATGGGGTCGTCCACTGAGTATGACTTGCTTTTCTGGTAAAGTTCATCTGCTAAGCGGTCACCGTCCAAAAATGAATCGAGTTTGTCGTCAAAAATTATATTCTCTTCTGAAAAAGATAACACGAGACAATTTTGAATTATGTGTTAAATATTTTTTTGCACAAAAATATGTTGAGTTTTAAGATTAAGATATTTAAATAACTTTTACGATTGTCCTTGACAAACGATCTAACTTCCTGAAAAACAGTTTTGACAGCTTTATTGTCTTTGTCGTCTATAAGGTCATTTGCTATGATCTTCTGGCTTATTTTAATTTTATCCAAAACTTGTAGTTGTATAGCTTTAATTTGCCTTGTGATTACAGAAAGTTTGTAGTTAAGTTCTATAGCCTTGTTAGTTAACAATGTACAACTATCACACAAGTTAATTTGCCAGTCATCCGGATTTCCAAAGGTTTTCAAATAATTTTCTAGTTTTTCGGTTGGAACTTGTAACAGGCTTCTAAGAATGAATATAATATTTAATTGTTTTGGTAGTGAACTTTTTGAGGATTGATAGCAAGGTCCTTGTTGTGGTGACGTAGGAAGAATTGTTGAACAGCAGACTAAACAAATGGATGAAGATGATGAAATATTTTCCTCCATTTTAAAATAGTCTTTAACTTTGTTACCAAGATATTCATTAGTTTTAATAATTTTTATAACTAAAACTCTGATTAAGTGAAATGGGTTTGCTTGCACTTTACACTCAAAAGCACATGTGATGGGATTTTACTTGAAAAGTGAAGCAAATCGCATAACAAAACACAGCTGATCATCTTTCTCTGCTTCAAATTGCATTAATCAACTTGACTTGACGTGCGGTTTCGAGCGGACAGCTCAATTCCAATCCTAACAAGTTCAATTTTAAAATGAACATTTAACTTGTTTTTGATTATCTTTAAAATAGATTACAGTTTTTTGATGATATGTTATGCTAGCACGAAAATTCATATCGAGTATACTTCATGTTGGGATTTACCTGTCATTTCCTTTCATGGTCTGGAAAGTATTACAGATCATAACAAATTCATCATCTCCAATATTTCTAGTTCGAAATGCATTAATAGATAATTCACTTAATAATAGAGGTTATCTTTTATTCCTTACCAACATTCAAGATGAGTTAGTGAAAATTGGTGATTTAGTTGTTTTTAAAGCGGAAAGAAACCCAGAAAATATTCCAGTGGTACATCGTGTGATTAAATTACAACAAGAAAGGTAACATTTAAAAAATATATAAACTAACTTATTTGCAAATCAATGATGCTGATATTAAGGCTAAAGCACTGTTTTTTTTTGTAATGACGTTCTAATTTCAGAACAAATGACACAACTTCAATTAAATTCCTGACTAAAGGTGACAACAATTTTTTAGACGATCGTCATCTGTATCCATCAGGAATTAAATGGCTAACAAAAAAGGATTTAATTGGGCGTGTTCGTGGCTATTTACCATATGTAGGCTTAATAATAATAATATTTAGCGAGCATTGTGTATTTAAATGTCTACTTCTGATTTGTGTACTAGTTTTTAATGCAAAAAAACAAGAAATTTTCGTCCGTAAATGTTTTAAATTGTAAATTTTAATTTATTTGTGTTTATTTTAGAGGAATAAAAAATCGACAAAATTATTTTAATCAACTTCGCTACTGCTGCAATGTTGCGGATGTTCAGATTTTTGCATTCGGTAGTATCCACATGGTAAATTGTTGTCATGATCAAAGTGGTGTCCCTCTAAATTTAAAGCAGAATTTGATTTTAATGATATTTAAGCCAAAACAGTATAAATATTTACAAAATTATGACTTGATTTAAATTGTATTAAATTTGCTAGCTTACCACAAAGATTCCATTTGAATTCCCAGCACTCGTCATTTTTGTCAGGATGAATGAATTCAGATTTGGGCATTTTCTTCATTTCTTTTAGATTTCGGGTAGGTTCTGTTCCCGTTTTTAAGTATTTTGTCATTTGTTTACATAGAAAGACTGCTTCACGAGCTTTAATGTCGTATTGGTTGACATACTCGTGCTTGTTTCCTGTTGCATGGTCTAAAATTTTTAAATTTAGAAATTCCAATTATTTATTTTTATTGTTTTAAAATTAACTACAATAAAATGTAAAACGATTGCTTACCGTAAATTAAACTTAAAATTATACAAAATAACGAACAAACTGAAATTGAAAACTGCATTTTGATTAAGAAGTTAGTGGACCCGTGATCTTCAAGTAGGTAAAATTGTAATTACATTTACTAGTATAAAGTTAAAATGTAAAGATATCATTGGGTCGATTTAACACAAATAGTTTGAGCGATAAAGTATTAAAATAAGTATGAGTTTAATTAGTTAATCAGTCAGACAATTATATGGCCGACTGTGTAAAATTAATGAAGTCAATTAGAGAAATTATTAAGTTTAATTGCTTAATTACCTTATTTGAACAAAATATCTCAACTATTTAGATTGCATTTGTACGAGTAAACTTGACTCATTTTCTGTTTTGACTGGTATTCCAAAATCAATTTATACTGATGTAACAAATCACACTTTATGAAAAAATTTATGTATGATTAAGGTATGCTTTAGCTTTATTTGCTTTGGAAAAAATTCTACCTTTTCGCCAAAAAAAAAAAAAAAAATGAAGAATTCCATGGAAGACTCATCAACCGTTAAAATGAAAATATATAATTGAAATAAAATCACACATTGAAGTTTACTTTTTTTTACAATTAATGTTTAGTTTATGATACAATACAAAATGAATGTGTAATTAACTTAATTGAACCAATTAATTAAAAATAACGTTTTATGATTGTGCCTGGCTAATAAATGATATGCGCTATACTCTCACTAAACATATCACATTACAAATTGTGAAATGCTCAGATTACTTAAAAAATTTGAATTCCAAATAGCCTACGTTTCCTATATTTATATTCTGAACTGATCTTTTATGTTCTTGTTGAATTCTTCGAAATGTTATTGCGAAAAAAACAGTCGAAACATTATTGGTCGTCCTCGTTTCATAAAATTGATAGATGCTTTTGTAAACTTAACGTAAATCTTTAGATTTCTGCTTCTTTTATTAACAGATTTCATTTCGTTTGCGTAAGCATAAATATTGCCTTATTATTTACAGTTGTCGAACGGGAGTTTTTTTGGAAAAAAATGAAAAAAGCAAAAACATTAATAAAATGAAATGGCTAATCATATCAAGTAAACAAGTCAAACAGAGTTATCTAACTTTTTGAAATAAATTACACCCTTAATATTGAAATTTTTATTTGTAAATTATGTGGTGGGTTGTTATCTAAAAAGTTACATAACAACGTAGAAAAGAAATGAAAGGATGTCAAAATTTCTCATGAAACATACTTTGGGTCTTACCACTTTAAGTATAAAACATCAAGTATTTCGACACACTTTTAATGTATTTCTGCGTCTGCAAAATATTTGACAAGCTTCCCAGATATATCCGGAAGAAAATTTCCTTCCGATTAATACCTGCCCAGGTCATGTTTGCTTCAACGTTTGTATGTTTGAAATTCAGACGTTGACCTTTTTAAAGTTCATTTAAACTTTTACATGATTTTTATAACATAAGAGTTCAAAAAGTACATCAGAATGGATATGAATTTTCGGGAAAACACAATTCTAGTCCACTGAGTAAAAACTATTTGGTAAACATGTCTAAGTATTTGACACTTGTCAACTATAACAAATTTATACAATATTTTGTAAATTTTGTTTCCTTTAACCAAACGTTTGGATTTTGGCTTTCGAACATTATTTTTAAAAGCCAGACAGAGGAAGTTGAACAAAGTATAAAAAATTCTACTGGTTAAATTTTTGTCTTAAACAAAACAAGTAATCCAGAGACCAAACAGTGTTACACTAGCAATTATTTACATAATTTGGCAACTAAAGTCAATTTGATTTCAGTCTTTTGCCTACTAACCAAATACATCATGCTGCTAACCGAAAACTTCATCGAAATACTCGTTCAAGCTAACAAAGAGTCAGCGAAAATCACTGGCCACTTATTCTGTTACAATTCCCTTAGCAACCAGTTTGAATATCTGGACAAAGAAAAAGCCCGGAACGGATTTAAGGGAAGAGCAGTTTTCCTTTTTTTAAATGCAGCTGCGTTTATGTTGCGAATTCTATGCGCACATTTCGTAACACCAACTGGAAAAGACCAGAACAAATTATTAACGGATATAAATTTAAGCGGGATGATGATGTGCGGATGCATTGTTGTTGCAGAGCGCTATCGTGTTCGTGCTACATTTCCAGACATCTTTGTATGTTTTTTCAATGCAATTATTCAAGTGGAAAGTGCCATCATTTCAGGTAATCTTTAACAGACTTGTAGTAAGGATACTGATATATCTTTTAAATTTTACAATTTGTTACTTATTTTAATTTTTAGAAAGTTCGAAGTCTGGGTTAAACGAAGCATCAATTACTTCAAAATTAGCAAAAGGATTTCTCCAAGTAACTCAGGTGGCTAATAAATGGATTTGCTTTACAGTTGTTGGAATCATTTCTTTCGTTAACAAAACCATTCCATTGAATCCAATTTGGATTTTGGAGAAAATGAGTGGCTTTGAAAATTATAATGTCGTTGGCTGGAATATGCTAATATTTGTGCTGCGATTTATATATAACTTATGTTTTTGGAAAATTTTGACCGTGCATATGTATTGCGTGGTTACTGACATTCTTATTGGCGTACTTTCAATATCATTTAGCCAAAATATTGCTTACAGGTAACTTAAAATTTCTAGTGCTTAATCAATAACATATTTTTGTAATGTCTGGAAATTCTGTTTTTTTAGAAAACTCTTAGCTGCCTTACAGGAAGACAAAATTTTGAATGAGATCTGTCAAGCAATCATAATGTTCCGAGTTGTTCACTTGTTGGTCGATTTATACAATGAATTCGTCAGCTCAATCCTATTTTTATTCTTATTGACTTGTGGAATAGCCCAAATCATGTCAGGTGTAACTATTGTTCTTCAAGCTTCTTCTTTAAATCCTTTCATGTTAGTACTATTTATTATTATAGTTTATGAGTCAGCTTTGGTGTTTCTGGTTGTATATGGATTGGCTGGGGAGTTTTACAGAAACTCGAATTTACACATGGCTCAACTGAGCAGGCAAGCTTGTTGTCTGAAAGTTGGACAGTTGTCAAAAAGACAGCTTAAGTATCGTCAAAAGTTTTTGAAATCTTGTCAAGTCCAAAAGGTAAGGCTTGGATTGTCTAATTTTATTGAAAAAACCACTCCCCCGATATTTCAATTGTATTGCTTAAACCAAATAATTGATTTGCTTCTGGTTTGTAAGTAGACAATCATACAATAAAATGATAAGAAAAAATAGTGACATGCATTACAAAAAATTTTCTCATACGTCCTTATTTATCATCAATTATTAAACACAGCCTTTTTATCTCTTAAAACGTTAAAAGAAACAAGCTTATCAAAATTTCAAGACGTTTAGAATATAAGCCTGATTCAGACAGTTTTTTCAAATTTTCAATAGAATTAATGTAGCATATATAAAGACATGAGAAAACCTTAAATTTAAGCCTATAAATGCTTACAAATAACTTTTGATGAATCAATAATCCCTTCCGACTTCGAATCGATTCATCGAATCTGTCGACTAAACAATTATACAAGCTTTAACTTCATTAGATTTTTTAGAACGAAGCATATTATTAAATTGCTGCAGGGTTTTTGCTTTGATAAGTAAAATGAATAGCTTAAGTTTATTACAAAATTACATTTTGAAAGTCGTCATGTTAACATTGTGTTAATTTTTGAAAACTTAGTGCAAATCATGTTAAGATGCAACGATTTAATTTCGTAATGTTTGTCACACTGTTCTCAATTAAAATAAATATGTATTAAAAAATTTCAAATCACTCTTAATACTCACTTCAACTGGCTACCTTGATTTAAAGCATCACAGTAAAATCTCGCAAAGCCAGGAAATATTCGCCATGGTTGATCTGTGCATAAAAATTTGACGTTGTAAGATAGTAAAGTAATTTAATAAATTTATTGAAGGAAAAAACCTCATCATTTCTTGGTGTCAAAAATAAACATCTTAGTTACCCGAATTTAGTATAACAATTATATGCTTTTTGTTGTGTTACATAAATGCGTGACCCATTAAAGACCTTAATTCCTTGGTGTTCTTACCATTGCTTTAGTAAAGGCACATAATAAATTCTTAACTAGTATCCATGGATTCAAAATAAGAATAAAATTTTCCATGTTCAACTACATTAAATTTAAATTAAGCCGAATTCTTAAAATATATTTTTTCAAATGTGTCAGAAGGTAAAAAAGATAAGACAAGTTGAAAATTTTCCATGGTCCTTTAGAATAATGCCATGAATCTATTCAACGTTCTTTGAATGTGTACCTTACAATTGAGAATTATTAAATTGAAACATTACACAAAACTGAAAAATAACCATTTGAATGAAAGAACCCAATGTATCGATTGACATTATATGTGTGTTTCGGAAAGAAAAAATTATTTTAAGATAAAATCAGCCAAAAATAGTGGAAAAGGGTTAAAATTTAACAAATAAAATATTTGGTTTTGTAAAATGTAATATTTGGACCGTAGCTAAATTTCTATTTTTAAAGACCTAAACAAACAAGAACACAGCTACGATTTTAAGTTCTCTAGCTACTTTTCCAAGTTATATTAAACTTTTCAAGGGAAAAATGAGTCCTAAAAGTGAATAAGCACAAGAATACGTTGTAGTGCCTTTACTATATAGCCAGCTTATTGATTTGTGTACTATTATTAGAAACTAATTTAATAATGCTGTATTGGTGTACCTTTGTTAGTTGATTGCATACAAAATATTGACAACAAAGGATTGTTAAAATATATTTAGCTTTTAAGAATACAAGAAATTCATAAATGGTTGTGCAAATCTACACACATTATTCACATGTATCAGGTAAAAGGGGTTGGGTAACGTTGTGGAAAATTTATTTAAAAATAGCGATATTCCAGGCATAGGTATACTGCAGTCATTTCAACACATACAAAATTTGTTCATCAAAGAAAAGGAGAAAGGTTTAAACTAAATTTAGCTTTCTAGGAAAAATTAAAGTTCTTACATGCAAATGCATATTTACACACATTAATCACGTTTACAACCATTTTGAAATATATGGCCCGAGTTTTCAAACGAGTTATTATAAATGGTGAATCTAATTGTATGCATGTTAATACACCCAAACATGCATGAGTGAAAGACATCGCAAGCAAACAAAATGCTAAAACCAAAAACAAACATAACTTTTAAGGTATATTTAAATGTTAGCACATACTTGTACGTAAGTGTACATGCCTACATTTCTTTAATAAGAAAGGACAAGCACTGCAACTATCATAAATAAATTGGATGGAAGAGCTTTTCAAAATTTTTCGTCAGTCAAAAAAAGTGATTGGTGGTATTAAAACGATAAAGTCATGGAATCTTGTCGTATCTTTATTTTGGCCGTTTGGCATACCTATGTTCTTCTCTTGATAGCAAAAAGAGCTTATGGGAAAGGGGTAAGTTAGAAAATAGCACTTATATAACAGATTTAGCAACCAAATTAAAAACGTTATCATAAAAGTAGTGAAATTGATTATATATTTTTAACGTTTATAAATTTTTCAGTGCCTAGCTCCAAACCCTGTTGATCCGGATGCAGCCTTGCCAAATTGCTCCCCAAGTAACGTATGGAGTAACACTGAACCTGAGCCTCACGATGTTGGATATTGTTGTAAATTGGTAGACGAACACGACGGTACTGGCTCACTAGAATTATGGGCCCAATGTTGTTCAAAACATAATGGGACTCAATTTTGTTGGGAAGGTTTTGAGCCTTGTCAAGTAAGTTTTTATTTTAAAAACAAGACCGAACGTTATATTTACATCTGCAAAATCAAACCTTTTATGTGCAATTATATATTTAAATAATGTGTACAAACTTTTGCAGTGTCAAGCTCCAAAAATTGTCGATCCTAAAAAAGGCTTACCAGACTGTTCACCAAATGACTTATGGAATAGCACAGTAACTGTGTCTCGAGATAATGGTCATTGTTGCAAATGGGTAGACAAAAATGACGGATCTAACGAGCAAGAATTGTGGGCTACTTGCTGTTCAAAAAATAATGGAAATCAAATTTGTTTGGAAGGTTTCTCTAGAGAAGCTTGTCTAGTAAGTTATCAAAATTAGTACATCTTTGGAACCAAGCATAATGATTTTATATTTATTTGGTTTTGTTTTCTTCTTGTTAGCAAACATCTCTCAATTAAAAATTCTAATTTTGTTTTAACTTTTCAGTGTAGACCTATGCCTAACGGTATATTTGGTGACGAACCTGATGAATGTGATGAAACTTTATTTGGGAATAGGCCATATGGTACTGATGGATTTGGAGTTTGTTGTGAGTCAAATGCATGCTACGTAAAAGTAGAATGTTGTGCGACGATTAAGGGGGTTCCACAATGCGAAAACGGGTATGGTACTCACGGACAGGATTGTTTTAATTGTGATTATGGTGATAATAGTCATTATGAATACTGATAATTTCAATGTGTTCTGAGAGTAAGACCATTCATTAGTTGATATCTAATCGAGCTTTTTTTGGGGAAATTTTTATTTTGTAAAATTTCAAAAAGTGTAAGCGTGTCAAATAGAAGTAAATTAAGTAAGGATAGGGGAATTAACTATTCCCTCAGCCAAGAAACTACTATTGTTGTTTGTTAGTAAATATTTTCAATTGCGAAAATGATTAAAATTGGTTTCCGAAATAAACATTTGGTAAATAATTGTTTTTTAGTGTTAATTTTACTTTTAATGATTTTAAATATTTTGTTTGATGTCTCCGGTTTAATTAAAAATATTGATACTAGTAAAACAACACAGATGGCAAAAAAATTGTTTCACTGGTACGTCGTAAAACAACAATGTTGCATTTTAACACTGATCCTGCTATCATAAAAGATTAAAACTGGCCCAACAATTTTATTTGAAACATATATCATAAATTATTGGTCATTTCACCGCAACGTAGTTTGTCAAATCATTTGATTTAAAAATAGAAATAATATCATAAAATTCGACTAGATACATACTAGGTAACAGATTACCCATATTTGAATGCATGCATTTAACTTACAGAAAGTTAAGGTTGTCTAGGATTTTATTTTATTTTCATGCAAAATCTAACGTTTGCTTTTAACCAATTAATTTAATTCTACTATGTGTTCACTCCTATTTAAACTACAACCAAAATATATCTTTAGAAGTATTGAAATGTAAAGAATAAAGCTACAGCTTAATGATAGATTACAATTCTCCCGATTTCTTGACGACAAATGGATTAGAAAAAAGATTAAGCAGAATAAAATGGTGCGGTATCTCTAAAAATTTGACAAAAAAATGGAGTTAGGTACCAGTGTGGAAAAAAACTATAGAAATAGCTATACTGCATGCATACGTGCAGTGTAGTCACTTGAGCGCAAACAAAATATAGAGCTCAAAGTAAGGTAGAAAGGGTTAAAATAAACCTATCTTTCTGGGAAAAATCAGAGTTCTTACATGTAGATACACATCTACACACATTTTTCACGTGTACAACAACTTTTAAAAAGTTATCTGTGAATTCAACAGTGTTTAAATTTAAGGTGACTGGATTTGTAATATTTTTACACAAATATGCATACATGCATGCATTAGCAGCTGTATCCCATCCCTAAAAAATGATAACACCTAACATAGTGACAAATGGTTAAAAATAAATCTAGCTTTTAAGGTTAATGCACAAATGTATACATATACTTCAATATATATCTACAATACCAATTGGCTTGTTAGTGCAAACATAAATTATAAATCGGTTGGACCAGCTTCTCAAAATTTGCCGTCAGTTTGAAAAAGTACTTGCTGTTGGTATTACGTACAAAATATTTTATTCCGTTATTTTATAAACTAGCACCGGATTTTTTCAATCAAAAAGAGGAAAAATGAAGCTTTATCGAATTTGCATTTCGTTAATCTGCTGCATTATCTTTCCAGCACAACGAGTAGGCGCAAAAGGGGTAAGTTTTTTTTTTTTAAATCATATCTTATGTTTAAAATAGTAGTACATTATTAAAGCGTATAAATTTTTAGCTCATTTTTTTTATTGTAAATAAATCTTATAGTGCGAAGGTCCCTTTCTCGTTAATCGAAAAGATGGCTTGCCAAAATGCTCAAATAGTGAGATCTGGAATGATCCAGATGACCCATCAACTGTTGGACATTGTTGTAAATGGATGGACAAAAACGACGGAAGTTTGGGGGAAGAAATGTACGCAATCTGCTGTTCCAAACAAGATAACGATCAATTTTGTTGGAATGGGTTTTCTCCTGAAGCCTGTCAAGTAAGTCTTTCTTTAGACGATGGGCTCGATAATTTATAAAATTTAGCCTCAAAAATTATTTTGATACAAATTTTTGTTATTTTACAGTGCATGCCTGGATTTCTGCAAAGGAATGAATGTAACGAGCAAGTTTTCGGGAAAAGACCTAACGGTACTGATGGAGTGAAAATGTGTTGCGAATCTACAAGCTGTTTGGCCGTTTCTGAATGTTGCGTAACTGTTGATAAGGTTGCGCAATGTAACGATGGGTTTACATCAGAAAACTGCCGTGATGAATGTATTGATTTTCCATTGCCTGGTGCATGTTGATGAGAGATTTGATTGTGTAGAAATGCAAAGTTGTGCAAGTAAAGTTTTTTTTAGAATTTAGGGTCCTGTTCTTAAGTTAAGTTTTTTTTGGAAAGAGCTATATATTTTTTTTGATGAACTACAGAGGTAATATTTGATTAAATTTGTGGAAGATATTTTCAAAAGTTTCAAATTTAAAATGTTATTTTAAATTAAATGAGTTAAGCCCCGTTTTTTACATAAATTTTTAGGAGGTTTAGATTTGAATTTTATACTACAATATTGGTGCATGGTATTCAAATTTCTAAGATTTTGTTTTAGTTTTGTAATTGATATGAATATGATTTAATTTAATAAAATTTAATTTTGTTTAGAAAAGTTTCCGTTTGTCTTTGCATAAAAACATACCAACGTTTAAAACTCTTACAGGCACCTAAAAAATTTCACTAGTTTATCACTGCATCTCAATACCTTCAAATATTGATGCTCCTTTTATTTAACACTGACGTACTGGCCAAAAAGGTTAACTCTAGTACCTTTTTTTATAATACATTAAATCTAACTTTTTTATGGATTCAAATTAGGCAAACGCCTTTAATTCAATCTAAACCCTACTGTTTTTATATACCTAAACATTTTTTTGTTTAAAATGATAAAAAGCAGAAAGTAGTGTGATTTGTCGGACAAAATTTTACCCTTGATCCCTTAGAACTTCATATTGTACAGGGATCCTGATAACTATTGAATCGTCTTATGATCGTATCAAATATCAGACTGGATGATTACAAATTGAATTAATTTGTTGAACAAAAACACACAGAAAAATATTTACAATAGACCATATTAGAACGGCGTTAAAAGGAATAATTAAAAATACTAAAATTAAAAATTTAATAAACTAGCGTTCTTACACATTATAAATGTTAAGTATTTCAAAATATAGGGGAGAAAATTGGTAATATATTTTTAGCATAAATTTTAGGTAATTGGACAGATAACATAATATATGTACTTACCCTGCATTTCTTCTTACTTATATGTGGAATTGTAGAGATCACGTCATCTGTAACAATTATTCTTCAAGCTTCTTCTATGGACCCTATTTTTATACTATTTTTTATTGTTTTAGCTTTTGAGCCAGGTTTCATAATTTTGGTTGTGTACAAATTTGCTGGTGAATTTTATAAAACGTCAAATCTAATAATATTTCAAATAAAAAGACAAGTGTATACTAAAACGTTTGGCCCATTGCCACATAAAGAACGGAAATACTGGCAAAGATTAAGATTTTTTCAACTTTAACATGTTTGGTTTGGCTTGTCTAGTTTTCTTGAATTTTTCTGTTTTTTATTTTCAATTAATAAAAAAACTAGACTTCCTATATTTTAGCTGTATTGTTCAAATCGAAATATTGATTTTCTTTTGGTAATCAAGTAAACTGGCTTGTAAGTTTATGAATTTATATGTACATTCATTTTTTATTATTCCAACTTTAATACTTCGCAAAATATATTTCATACAACCAAGTATAATCTGAATATTGCCTATAGATAGAAACAATTTATTATTATGCTTGTCAAAGGTTTTATTGCAACAATTTTAAAATTAGTTTAACATTAGTACATTAATAGTATTATCAATAATACACGAATAGAAGTTAACCTGAGTATCCCTCTCAAACTTTGTTGCGGCGTAGTAAAAAGCCACGCCCTGTTGCGCATTCAGTTTTCTCCTCCAATAAGATCCCCTCCTTGACCCTACCTTTGAGTCCGTTTTCCACTTTCGAATCATTTTCAGGCTCACATCATTTACTTTTATTAACAAAGGGAGTGTCTGAAACAGAACGCAGTATCCCACACCAATTACACCTACATTCAATAAATATATTTC
>JAQIWN010003269.1:0-13518 GCA_034699025.1 Entomobrya cf. arborea Gr-Col-00668
TATTGTTTCTCCCTTTTCGAGAAGTTGCTTGTTACGAGTCTGTCAGTTCCCAAAATTATAATTGACTACCTGTTGGTTTGATTGGGTGACAGGAATAAAGTTGAGTTTGATGAAGCTATCTTTTAGAATTAAAGTCAGGTGGATAAAAAAATTTGTTTACGAAATCGTATTGCAACGTGCCTGCAATCAACCTCCAGATGCACCGCTGTTATTACCTTTTTCATGATTTTGTGTAACATTTATGTTTCCCTTTAGACATACATCTCTTTAGACAGTTTTTTTCAGCAGAATTGTCAATGTGCATTTGTACAGTTTTATATGCCCACAAATCAAAGCATTAACGCATTTTCGTAACATTAATGATAAAAAACCTGCTACATATGCAATGCACAAACAGAGTATCTCGAATTTGCATACAGTTTCCCTTTTTATCTTCAAACTTATAACATTTTTTCATAATATCTTGACATTATGACTTCGACTGTCGACGAAAATGTATTTTTTAAGAGCCTGCTGTTACTGCTATGTGATGGTCAATCATAAATTTTAGGAATACACGCAAGTTAGCATATAATGTCACAAACTTTTATGATTGTGTTGTATACCATAACATGTGCTTTAAGACGCACATAGATTATAGATGTTTTATCGTGACAAGTTAGGATAAGATGACAAAAGTAGCATTGACATAACAGGCTTTACTGTGCTTAATCTTGCTAATACTTTTTATCATATCAGATTTTTCTGGGACACCCAAGAAAAGACACAAACAACGATTATGATTATAAAAATGTAGTAATAAAAGGATATCATAACATTCGGAGTTGGAAGTAGCATTATATGGCCCATGTTCAAGGTTTCGGAGGCTTTAGATGAAAAGAATAGTGCAACAGTAGCTGAATGAAGACAAAGATCCTAATATGACGGCCACATAGAAATAAATAAACAGAATCTATTAATGTTAGAAGGATCCCACCCTTTGAAATAGCTCTTAGCTTACTGGGCTAGACTTTGGCTTTTAAATATTCCAGTAGTAATGACTGTATAATGATCACTCCGTACCTTGTCGTAACGTCATCGATTGGCATATTATTAATTATGATGCCAGTTGCCAGTTGCGCTCGTATGAAATGGATGGTAGATCAAATATTTGTGTATAGTAAACTAAATCATAAAACTTTTTTTTGGCAAAGGTATGCCGTAGCATGCACGGGGCAATGATAACACAAACAGCTTCATGTCGCGTCGGTTTCTTGATGCATGTCCCTTAGTCCCAAACTAATGAAGCATTAGTAGTCATCTTTACTCTACTTATGTCGTTTGTCGATCCCAGGTGAGACATGTGTCTGTGAGTATCCGTCGGCTTTTCAATGTATGCATTTATTCCATTCGCACTGCTTATCTTGAATATCTTGATCATCATCGTACATACAACTGTATGTACATTCTATGTATTTCTTCGTTTTGACATTTAAAACACAAACAATCGTCACAGGAAGCTTTTTTTATGCATTACTTCATTTAAAAAAATACTTATTGGGTTATCCCACACAATCATTACGATGCATAAAAATAAAAATGATAAGATTCCGGCGTATGTATCACCAAAGTAGTTCTACAAACAAACAGTCAAGAAGGCATTCTTATTCTACTTCCTATTATCATAGCAAAAATGGGTATTCTTATTCTGATCATAATCATCATGATCGTCTTATACCCTATAGCTTTTTAGGTTCACACGTGGAGACGACGAAAAATTCTAGAAAAAAAATCTCTGGTTTGTTGTACTTTTGTGTAACAGATGAGTCGAGTCCAACATTAGAAGACTTTACACGTGCTGGTGGTGGTGGTGGATGAAGACGACGCTGACGCTGGTGACGCTACCGCAAGTACTAGTCATACTTGGTTTTATCCTGGTGACTTTTTCTATATTTGAAGAAGACGAAGAGACGGAGAATGGGAAGAAGAGGAGGACACTAAAAAGGATCATGTTGATGATCACCATCAATGTTTTTTCCCACTTTCCGGCTCCACGAGTCAGTATATTCTCATTTTTATGCAACATTCAATCTAAATCTTACAGAATACGGCATACTTACGGTCTAGAAATAATAATAATTTCAACATTGATACGCACTTACGCACATATAATTCACGCATGAACATATACCTACCCAGAAACATAACTATTTATGTTTACCCCTAATATTCCCTCTCCAATTCCACTGTCTAGAAGAACAAACATCTTTTGTCGTCTTTAGACCAGAAATCACAGAAGATTTCCAATTTTTTTCTTCTTTCGAGTTTTTCAGTAGACAGCCAGACAGGAAAACAACTAACTAGGTTTTTACTCAATTTGCGTGGAATTCAACATTTCCGACATGCCAGTTATTTTCCACCGTTTTTTTTACAGTGGTTACAGAATAATAATTGCAGGAGATATCATTTGCTTATCTTACATATTATCATGATGAAATTAGGTTTTCATCGGGGAAAATACACGTGTCATCGCGTTGACTTTTTATAAATCCAGAACGCGCACTATATTCCCTTCTTCTGTTTTAGGTTTTTGTACTCTATTGACTCCCTTTCGTCCTCTGGCCCGGTCGCCTCGTGTTGTTTTGTTTACCAGAATAATTTTTTTTATAAAACTGAAAAAAATGTCACTGAGAAATGTTGTTTACATTTTCCACCAAAATATGCGTAAGCATGCGTAAGTATCTTGTACACAGTTCCGTTTTAACCAAGTATAGCGGCACGAGGATGACATTTTTTTATTGAGGTTCCCATAAATGTAACCTCTCTTCCATCTAATTTAATAGCCATATTAATTGATATTACGACATTTTCTATTCCATTTTTCCTTCACACCAGTTTCATTATTTTAGTTTCCTTTTAATCTCTTTCCATTAAAAACTTTCTACACCGATGTTACTTTGATTTCCTCATCCTTCGTTCGTTCCCCAAAGCCACTTGCGCTCGTAAGTAATATGGATACAAGCATTCCTTCATTTCAATTTTTTTATTCATTCTTCTTGTCTGAGCTATCATTTTGTCACTGAGCCAAAGTATAAGACTGTATTGGGAACTGAGTGAAATGGAAAATCACACTCTAGTTCAAGTGAAAAAAAAAGAGTTTAGTAAACAATTTGTTTTGCTAAAAGCTTTACAAAATACATTTTGTCTAAAATGCGTATTAGAATTGTGTTGTTAAAAAATGAATGAGGAAACGAGACTAGATTTAAAGTGTGCTTGTGTGTAAACCGAGAAGATTTCGAGGTGGCAATTTGGTAATATTTTTTTCTCCCTTGTTTTGTCTACAGCAATTTGGCTAAAGATGCTATTGTACATGTATTATCTGGAAGTAAAAAATGGGATTTTTTACGATCATTATGCAATATTATTACGTATACAATGTATGTATATCCGACCAAACTGGTAGTGAAAGAAGGATGGGAAGAGAGTGAGTGAGTAAGAGAGAGAGGGGAAGGGTAATATATCAAGCGTAAACAAACAATATCACATTTCGCATTACATCACAATCATCATCGCACTCCCCATTTGTGTGAAAGTGTGAATCGGAACAGCAACAAAGTTCCTTCTTCCAGTCTTTGTTCCTTTTTACGCTTTGTCAAAATTTTTTCTGAAAGTGTAATAAAAATGAAAGAAAAAGTCATTAACGCACATGGTTGGAATAGATATGTGCGTCGCGTATCATGTATTGTTATGATTATGAAATAAAATCCTCTACCATAAGCGAAAATATTCTTCATCCAATTTTTTTATCTTCCTCATCTGGTTACACAAACACAAAAAAAATGAATGAAATGGCAGTAAAGGAATGAAATAAACAAGTAAAATTCATTATTCTTGAGCTACTCTTTACAAGTCCTTTGTGTTGTCATCTGAAAATGCGACCATAATTCCTGGTCATCATCAAGGATAAGATAAGTAAGCAGAATGGATTGGCCATTTGATTTGGCTTGAGCTTGACAAAGAAGCAAGGTTATTACCAACCACCATGGCATACATAAGTATGTAGTCATTATTGTACCAAGAACTGAAGCGAAATTACGCAATTTTTATTTTTTGTACGATTGCCTTCGACGTAAAGAAGAAAAGCTTAGCTGTTATGATCATGTGTGTCATGCGTGTTTACACACTATACGCATACACGCACCAAACGTTTTGTTGGATTTTGTCATGTAGAATTGCCATTGTTGATATTTAAATGGACAATGGGACAACTGATACGCAATACCTTTTGGAGGGTCCAATGCGAGCTTGTGCCTTGAAGATGAAGTCACACCTTGAAAGGAAAAAGAGAGATTTTGCTTCGTTTTAAAACTAAAAAGTTGCGTACGGTCCCCTTTTCTTTTATCCAGGTGAAATCGTTCGGATTATAAAAAATACGCAATACACAAAAGCATTCAAATATCAGTACCCGTGCCGAGCTAGCGAATAAATAAGGGATCTCTCTTTTCAGATATGATACCATTTTCTCTCAAAGGTGGTCTGAAGTATCATATTTTTATTGTAAAAATACACAATACAGCATCTGTCCAGTCAACTAACTTATAACTTACATTTTTCTTAACTCCATTTATTTTCCAAGATTAAGAATAATAATATACAAAGCGACGGATTGCTTTCCGGACGAACTAGCCGAGTCAAAGTTGGCTTTTTTGTACAGTCCCCCGTGGTCAGTCAGTCATCCAGTCAAAAGTTTAAAATCTCGGAAATTTGTATTGTACACAATATCAAAGACCAAAACCAAAGAAATACATGCATTCACCAGCATTCCACTTATTATTTGTGAACCTCCTAGAAATATAAAAAACAATGGGTTACACGTGTCTATTGAAAAAAGTGGTCGGGAGAAATGGACACTACCACACAAAGATGCGTCAAAACAAAAACTTGGCTGTTGATGAGAAGAGTGAGGGAGACGAGAGAAGTGGTCCATTAGCATCATTTTCCAGCCCAGTTCGGATATAAAACAACAAAATGCTTAGAGAGACAAGAGAGAGCGTGAATTAAGGAAAGAAAAGGAAGGAGGTCAATTAAAATGATTCCCTGTGCTGCTCCAGTTTCACTTTTATGCGTATCTTTGATATAAAAGTTTTGTGCGTGTATACATTTTCCACCTTTCGTAAAACACTTGTGCGTTTATACTAAAGCATAAAATGATCATTATCATCATTTCAATCAACGTCAACAAACAAACAATATAGTGGCAGTATATGTGCAGCAATGTTTATACACATACTTTATATACTACAATGCCAGGGTCCAAGGGCGTGCCAAAATAATCTTGTCGTCTCATCGCCATCATAATATCATGATCCTTTTCCTTTTCATCCTAACAACATAACAACAACAACAAAAACTGGATGAGGATGAACTATTCTGTGTAAAGAAACACGTACAGTTGCATAATAATCGTATAAATATATTAGTATGTATATTGAAGCAGAATTCCTTTCTCTGCTGGAGCCTCTCTAAAATGTACAAATAGGTAGGATGATTCACACACGTCATGAATGAAAACTGCGTTAGTGAAATGAAAGGGAAACCAGATAGAATGATGATGATAATATCCAGAAAAAAACAAGACCAACTTTTTACTCAGTTCCATGAGATGAACTTCAACTTTTCTTGTTATTATTTCTATACGCGTGTCTTCCATTTTTGCTCCAGAGAGATCCAGCGAGAAACAAGACAATGTAAAAGTGTATCTATACCTATTTAAAATTATTGTGCTGATAGGTAGAAAATATTATTAATGTTTCGGACACTACCATTTAGCTTTTAATAATGATATATGCATATAAATGCATTTCTACTTGACTTATTGTCTATTTTTTTAGAAACAATGTTGTTTTGAATATAAGTCTGCAGGTGCATAAAAAGAAGCATAGCCAGAAAAAAACGTAGAGTTCTGAGTGGATTTGATTTAATGAACAAATACAATCTCAAGCCTGATCAACCATCCCGATAGGAAATTTCCTTCCTACTTGCTTGCACGCTAATCGGTTTTTTCACCGTAATTATGATTGGTCATCATCCAAGGAAAATAACCTGATTACAATTATTATTACAACTACTCGTTTTTTTCTCTGGTTAAAAGAAGAAAAGACTGGAAATTTCTAGTAAGCTTTTATATTATTGTACAATGAATACCTTTTTTTGTTTTTATATTTTTCTTGAACTTTTATCAGGTGCACATATCAGGTTTTTATTTTACAAGACGCTACTGCTTGGTTCCTGTTTTGCCTGTTCCATTGCATCGTCTTCATCATCATCACAAGTTTTAAACAGATTGTTTTCAAGGCAAAAAAGGCAATGTACAACGTGATTGGGCTTACTTTTTCCAAGTTTTCCTTTTGTTTGTAAGAAATAATATTAAAAGACGCGTATTTATGATATGATAACGTTCATCATCGTCATCATTATTATCCTCCCTCAAGTCCATTTTAGATTGTGAGACTGGTCAAGAAGAAAAAGACAGTTGGCTGCTCAACGAACTTGAAAATGCTAACACAAAGGTGCTTTCTTGCTCTCTGTTGTAAAGCTTTAATGGTATGCTGCCAAGTGCATAGCTACAAATATTACAATCCACCTGTCTTTTTTCTTGTTTCTTTCTGTTTACCACCTCCACTAGTTATTACGCATATTCTTCCTTCTTTTATATAAACTAGCCTAAAACAAAAACAGAGAATATTTATCGCTCCGTCATGATCATCGTCATCATCTCAACTGACCACTACTCTTCACAAGTTTAAAAACTTGTCTTACCAACCGACCAGTATTATTATCACAAGATGATCATTATATTGACTCAACTCCCAAATTCCTCATGACTTAGTTAAGATAACATACATACACCACAACAGACAACAGAGTACACAGAACATGAATTCGATTAATAGCATTACTAAAAACTCTTTTGCTTTATAACGCGTTTCTTTCCTGTCCTTACGCACTTTTCATTGGACTTTCTCAAATGAAAAGGAAAATACCAATGCTCAAACACTGTGTAAAGTAAAGAGTATCACCTTTTTAATCATCAACCTCTCTCGATCATGATGGTCTCCTTTTTCTCCTGGCTGTTGGCTCTCTTCGCTTGACTTTTTGATGGTCAGCAGCGGCAACGAGTAAGATAATCCCTTCTTATAAAAATCATTTCAAGTTCATCATCTATTTTATCTCAGTGATACACCACCTCACCAGCATCGTCATAGTCATCTTCTCAAATCTTAACCGTCCAGTTCAAGTCCACTCTTAAGCATTTTTTCATTCCTAGTGGGCAGTCCACTTCCATACTGACCGCTCAAGTTGCAAGCAACATACGTACTCCTAATCTCTTTTTTTTCTCTTTCAGAGACGGCGCAACAAGAAGATTCTCATAATAATCATTACAATACTTATTACTCCTCAGCTATTTTTTCTCTTCATTTCAGTCAAGATATCTTTTATCTGAAATCTCCTATGGCTATGCGTTTAATAATATGCATGCATGCATAGCTATTTATACTTTCATTCTTCATAGTTCATCATCATCCAACGAACGAATAGTCACGTCACAAATCGCCAGGCCTCAAGAAAAGAAACATGTTATGCCACATGCGTCTTCGTTCTCTCGACGTTTTAGTTTCATTATAACATTTTTTCTGGTTCCTTTAAAATATCGTGTAATTACCACCAGAAAGCCACGCCACCAAAGTTCATAAGCTGATATGTTTTTACACGTATAATGAGCCAAAGTAAAATAGATACGTATTGTTAAAATATGGTGGCTCTGACTCTGTCAGTCAATAAAAATGAGTTATTTTTTTCTGTTCGGAAGATATCACAAAAATTCTTTCTGTTTCTTGACAGATTGTGAACCTGTCGAAATAATGATGATACCTCATTCTCATCATCATAATCATTTCTATTCTTTTTCATCATTTTCCCCCAGAAACACAAATAATAACAGAAACAATCAATATTACAACATCAACATTTAGACTACTATCCCTGCTGTTGGGATACACATTCCTACTCACTCACCCTTGTTCTCTTTTTCTCCAGGCGGCATTGATGGACGTTGGTCAGTCAAATATACTTAATAACGATAAATATTACACACAACTTGCTCTGTTCCTAGGCCAGGCCGATCACCCTATGTCCATTAAACAAAACACGCACACTAGAAAACTACAAGTTTCCATTTCCAGCATGAAAAAAATGCTCGGTCCATTTTCTCATCTCCAGTTTCTTCGGTCATTTGAGAGAAACCATCAAGTTAAACACAGATAATGATATATTACGCAAGGAAAATAGTAGGCGAAGACAAAAACGTTATTAGTTGGCTTGTGGCTACTTAGCTTATATATGTATATAACTTTTACTAATAATATTCAAAGGGTTTGACTTGCCAAGTTCCCAAGCGCCATCATGCAATGCTATTTAAACACACATATAAAATGTCCATGTCCAGCAGCTATAAAGATCGACTCTTATTTGTACACACTTAAAATATTATTTACATGTCTCATCCATCCTCTCATGTACTCCAAGAAGGAAAACTACATGCGTATCAACTTACAAAACATTTATTTTTTAAATTCGTTAAAAGTGAAACCACCGCCACCACCTGAAGATGTTTCGAAACTTTTTTTTGGTTGGGGAGAATAAGTTCAGTTTGAAGAAAAAAAATGTATTTTTTTCTTGTTGTGTACTCTTTTCTCGTTCTCTATTGAATTTGTCGATGCGATTATGTGAATGTTGTTTTAGAATGGCTCCTCCTTACACTCGTGGAAGGAAGCTGACGCTGAAAAGAGAAGCAAAAGCAGCAGTCGAAGAGAAATAGTCAATAATGCACGTTGCATTGCATTGCTTGTTGGAAGATAAATATAAAAATGCTTTGTAATAATATAAATTATATAAAGGATATTTTTCTTTATATTTGTAGACTGACTCAGTTTTTATATGGTTTTCTTCAAGTAAAAGTGTAAGATAATTCTGTGCTTGTCTACTCATGTGGGAAATGTAAAGAAAGGAAAAGTCCAATTGTAAAGCCACCACAACAATTGCTAAACGTTGAAAATAGCGTCTCTTTTCAAATCTCATGTGGATTCGTGATGGGGATTTCGGATGTATTTTTTTCATCCATATAAAAACACTACTGTGTACCAACCAAAGTAATGGTCACCAACTGGTCAGTTTTAGGTAAAATGAAGGAAAGAAAACTTATTGTAAGACTCCATTTCATGCATGTGTCCAAACCAGATGAGCAACAGATAACCATGAAATGTCCAAAAATAACAAAGTAAACGTTTTTTTGTTATTTCTTGAAAAGAAAAGTTAGATGTAAAAGGTGATACACTATTTTATATAAAGCGCAGACAGGAGCAAAAGCGCCTCTGCACTTTTATAATAAAATATATCACACAATTTTTCGTCTTTGTCGTAGCCGTAGACAAAGACAGGCATTTCCTATAATAAGCCAACATCATCATCATCATCACAATCATCGACAGCAACTCCACTCTGCTAACTTCTCTCCCTCGCACTATTTTTCTGAACTATGTATCATGCAATGCACCTCCAGTAAAGACTAGGAATTACAAATATACGTGTACTTTTATATACAACGTTTTTTCTTCTCTATTATACTTATAACTAACCGTCGTTAGTAGATTCGTTTATAGATGCGTTTTGCCTTGGTCTTGGTGCATTTATCCTTCCTGCTGGATATAATGGAATGAAGGAGTGTAAAAAGAGCAAGAGAAAAAAATAGTTCCACGTGTAAAAGGTCAATTTGGACAAAGTTGTCCTCAGAGAGGAGCTGAAGCTTTGCTGGCGTTGGCTTTCTGTCTCTCTTCTATATTCTGCCGACAAGCTATGTTTTTTGGATGGAATAGTATAATAGTGCGTAACGCAATGAGCAGCACTGACTGACTGATATGTATTAAGTGCGTGCATATTAGTTCATCGCACGGAATGGAGAAGATAATAAGGCAATGCAACACAGAAAAGAGAATCTCTGACTGACTGAATGGATCATTATTATAGCAGCAAGCAAGAAAGTAACTTCTAAGGTAAAATGCTAGAGGGTGGCTCTTAAACGCTGTGCCAACATAATATACATGCATATTATAAGTATATTGCTGTTTAGTTGGACATGCATAACTCTCTCTCTTGATTCGGTTTCTTTATAGTGACCTGACTTCACGTGAGTTGTTGTTAAGTATGACACGGGCAATGATCAGATAGAAAAATGATGACGATGATGAGGCTCTCTCTTGACTTGACTCATCTCTTTTTGTGGTTGTAATTTGTAAATGTAATGATGGTGATTAAATGTTGCTGCTGAAAATGTTGGTTGAATGCCGCTGCTTTGAAATTGAGAAAGCTTTAATAGCTCCCACATCGGATATGACATACGCAAATTAATACTCTTGTATTGAAAACGATACCCTGTGAAAAAAATACTGAAATGTTCTTAGCGAATATTTACACAAAATGTCTCAGAATTTCATGAGAAACGTTTTCTGGAGGTTTTTCCTGAACAAAAAAAGTAAACTAGCTAATCATCGTTTCATCGGCCACAGTGCAATCATTCTGGATATTTTTTTCTGTGATATTTTAGAAGCCACTGACTTCAGTTTTTTCTAAACTTTGTATGGTTGAACGAGTTGAAGGTCATTTGGGCGCATGAATTCCATGATAATATCATTCTTCTCATCATCATAATTATCCTGAACATCATGATGATCATCGTTTGAACATGTCATTTTTCTTTTAGTACTCTTTTCCAAAAAAACAAAGAAACGCTTGAAATGCATTGTTCATGTATTAATGTACCTATAAAGCTTAGTTTTCTGTGTGTAATACAAGTTTTCTATCCATGTTTGTACGTTTTATGCATGCGTAAGTGTAACTCGTGTGCGTAGATTTTTTTATAGACATGTTATTTTGGAGTCTATGCCCTCGCAAGTATGCGTACATTTTTTGTTGCACTTTTTTAGAAGTTGAAATGCCACTTACAACCCTGCTTCTCCACAAGCTTTCGCTTTCATCTCTATTTTCATCATTATCATCACTGTCTTGTTCTTCATGGAATAATAGCGCATCATCCTATTCTTGGTTTGGTGAATGCTAATGCTACTTTACCAACCACCACCACCTCTTTTAAATAAAAAGACGAAGCAGCTAAATCATCTTATCTTTCTACCTCTTCCATGAACAATAGTCTGGACTAGTTGAACAAAAAAAAAAAGTTGTAAAAATATTACCACAGATGAAAATGTTTGTACATTTTTCTCTTTGTACAAGTTTTTTTTGTTACTTACATGTGCATTACAATTACAATACAAACATTAGATACGCCTTCATCGTCCATAAATAAAAAAGTATGCACATTGAACATCATTGCACTTATTCATACGTGTACATAGCACAACCCATTCATCGTCATTATATTTCGTTTCCTTTCTCTTTTTACCTTATCTGCTTCTCTTTTTACATTAGTTTTCTTGTCAATAAAAAATTGTGCGTGAATGCGTGTGAACGACACAAGGAAGGTTAGCGCTGTGTTAGGAAGGAGCACAATGCACTATACGCAATAAAGCAGTTATTATGGGAAAATGGACAAGAATGTTGAAATATTGTGGCTGTGGCTCCAGTCCAGCTTAGTCCATGACGCTATTTAACTAACCAAGTAACAACAACTACTGTGTACTGTGGCTGATGATGAGATAAAAGGTCACCTTCAGAATTCAAACTTTTTTTTAGGTTCACGTGTGGGATCGCTAAAACGTAAAAAGTGATAGCATGATTCATGCTTCGAACTTAAGACACGTACATTTAAAAGAGTGTAATGACTAATTGGATTCCACTACTACTAAACCATCTGCATCTGGATTAAAATTAAAGTTATTTGCTGAGCCTACCTTTAAAAAATAAATAAAATGTTTTTGGAGTTACGTAATGTTGATTTTAGTGTTGGCGTACTAAAATTTTACTTTGGAGCTGTTATTCTGCTGAAAGGAAATCGATAAAATGGACAATTTGTTGTCATTGCCCTTTTTGTCAGGATGCCCGGTGGTTGATGCATGTTTAAAGAATTGGTGGTTAGGAAGAGAGATAAAAGCAAATTGATATTTTTTATTCTATTTTTACATTCCAAGAAGCCAAATTCGTAAATACACAGACAACAAGCAAAGCAAATGGGTAATAATTTGTATTTGATGTCCACCCATCCATTTCCATTTTATACGCAGTGTATTGTACACGCATAATAAAAGTAAAAACAGGAACGCTGCTGGCAGTTTTGGTGGTGATGTTGTTGGTGATGATGATGATGGCGATGCCGAGTCGACAAGAGAAATGAAAAAGGAGCAAAAAAGCCGATTATGATGACTGTGGTAGTGGTATGGACTGCGTTGCATGCAAGGCATCATGACATGGCAGTGGTAACACGGTTACCTCGGTTTGCTATGTGCAAGTTGTCTGAGGAGTTGTGTGTGAGAGTGAAAAGAGCTGAAAAAGTTGCGTTGAGCATTTTGTTGAACAAAAAGTTGCGATGCAGGAAGAAGTAAAACGAAACTAGTAGAGCCAGAGCCAAAGAGAACACAAAAAAGAGACGACGGACTTACTGCGTTCGATATTATGCAACATACCAAAAAACCAATATATGCCTTACTGCTCCTCTGCCTACTGCTGCGTGTCTGCTGTTAAAATCCCTAGAAATAATGTTTACTTTTGGAACGCAATGCATTGTAAATGTATCTACTTACATGAGAGTATTTTAAATAAAAAATAGATATACCTATGCGCTAGGTATTTCGTGATAGGGTTACGCACAGACATTAATGGTGCAATAAAGAAAGGTGGTATATATAGAAAAATGTAATGGGCACAAACATTCAAAAACACGACGCAGAATACATAATATACATGCTTAAATATTGACAAAATGTAGAGAGAGAGAGAAAGAAAGAGAGAGAATCCCAGAGAATGGTTTAGGCAAGGCACGGTATGAACATGAAAGAAAACCAAGCCCATTTTTACATAATGGGCTTATGGAGAATCGAGTTGTGTTTTTGTTTGCTGACATTACAATGGTGATGATAGCACTGAAAGTTGCATTGCAGTTCTATAGAGAGAATGTTTCGTTTTCGTAGAATGGAATTACAGAGTGCGAGAGGGCGAGAGAGAGAGAAACGAGTAAAAAGGGAAGAATGAAAGAGGAATTGATTGTGCGTGTCTGTGTGTGCGTTTCTGTTGTTATTATTATGAAATGGGAAAATGAGGACTCGACTGAGCATAATACATAGGTATATATATGTTTATCAACTCTGGAGCCTAATATGTGCCTCAGTTTTGGACCAGTCCAAAATGGAAAAAGCAAGATTCCTCCCCCGCACGTGGAGCTGAGCTCCAAGAGTTCATCGGCCTTCGCGAAAGAGGATGATGATGATTATGGCGGTGGTGGTATGGTGGTAGGGATGATGATCAGGATGAAAG
>JAQIWN010003270.1:0-13513 GCA_034699025.1 Entomobrya cf. arborea Gr-Col-00668
TATGATAAGACGTATAACACATTATGTAATGCAACAAAAGTGGTCAAAAATAGTGACTCAGCATATTTTTGCACCTCTCGACGCTTATTTTCCAATTCCACACAACCCAGCACCACCACTTGTTAAGTCTACCTTCACATTTATTTTCAAAATGTAAACATGTATCCAATTTCAGTGAAAAAAAAAATGTTGAGAGGCAGAGAGAGATGAGAAAAATAAATTAGATAAAGTGTTACTTGTAGAATTTTCAAGCGCGAGAGATGATGTTTATGGAGGCGTATATATTTACCTCTCTTATGAAACATGTATCAGTTTTTTATGCAGGAGTACAATGGCTGATCCTGATGATGGTGGTGGAATGGCATGGCCAACAAGCAAATAAATGACTAGGTAGAAAACGAGGAATTCATCGTCAGCAAAAAAAAATATGATACACGAAGATTTTTCCCCCTTGATGCGGTCTGATGATGATACTGACGAGATGGATAGATAGCCTTACAATATTTTATTAAGAGTTTTTAATGACAGCTGGTGCTGCTAGTTTGTGCTTGGTTATGTTATGTGTATGTGCATTGTGTGCAGAGAAGTGCTTGATCATTTTTGGATTTTTTAAGGAGGACAAAACTATAAAAAAAATTGTAAGTACTTCTGGTGATAAAAAAGAGTTTTATACCTACAATTTACATTAAGACCTAGTTATACAGGGGATTAGGGTTTTATGTTGTGGGACAACGCATACTTGCTGTCTCCTAAATAGTCAATTTTAATATAAAAAAATGACACACATACCTTTCGTATACAACAGTTTTGTGAACCACAAATGACACGACCTTTAAGCTTGCAAAATGTTACATTTACATTATTGGATTGGGATAATCGTTATATTTGCTCATTTAGCCATATGATGATTTAATGCATTTACACTTTACATTATAGTCATTAAATGAAGCTTTTTATAAGATGAGATTTTAAATGTATTAACTTTCATTTTAAAAATTCTGGATATTGGGACTTCGTTAAATTCGGTTTACTGTTTATTCGTGTTTGCTGCATCTATTATTAAAGAAGTGTTATCAGATGAAATGAAGGGATTACGTGCTGGTTTTCTTACACGTCTTGTGTATCATTATGTCAATAATTTTTCTTGAAGTATGTAATTATGGTCACCTGCAAAGGTGTATATGGTCATGTTATTATCATTATTTTAATTACTAATGTAAGTAACGTCAACAGCAATCAAAAATATACATGTATCGAGTTATTCGAGTTATTTAAGTGAGAACATCGTCAGGAAATTTCTGTTCAGTTTATTAACCTAATACGCAATATTATTAAGTACTCTTCTTCCTGTAGTCTGAACTGAAGAAATGACGGTGTTGTCCTTGCGGAAGTCATGGTCTGATAGATAAAATGATAGCGATGATTGACACCAGACCCCTTAAAAACTTGTTGAGGAAGCGACGAGACGGAATCTTACGTAGGCGAGATCCCTATCAGGGTCTTAAAAAAGTAAACAAAACTGTTATATACAGACAGACGTTATAATTAGTGCCTGGAATTTCATAATCAAATAGTGTACATGAAGACGGATTGAAATAAGACCAACTGCTGCTTTTTTACAGTATTTTCACTTGAAGTGTGCATGTAACCAATTTATTTCCTCAAGTGGCCACTTATCCGAAAATATATTTTCAACTGGGAGTATTAAATTATATCTTGTCATCGTAATATCAAGTTTTTTATGGCTTAAAGATAATAATTTACTTGGTCAAAAATCAGCGTTTTTATTATGGGTCAATGCATATCACAAAAAAGACAAGTTGAAAAAGAAATATTTTAAGCTTTCCCTTCACAGGTTGGATTGGAATAAAATTGTAGCCCAAATTATGGACAGCAGTAGCACCCAAGTGAAGTACCATTTAAAAAATCGTAGAATTTGGAAAGGATAAAAGCATATAATTTGTCACAGAAAAAAAATCTTCAAATTGCTTTTCCAGATCGAGAATCAGCAACGCCATGAAATTATACACTTGTGAGAAAATTTCATAAGATTTTTTTCTCTGTCTCCCCCTTTCGCCTTAACTATTTGTGAGAAACACTGACTGGGACTGGGATTGCGAGTAGAAGTGAGAAAAAAGTTTTCTTTTGCATTTTCAATTTTAATGTCAGTGGAAGTTATGGGAGTCTTCTTGTCATCTGTCAGTTACACACACCAACAGTAGGTTTGGCTGGTTTATTTATAAAATATGTATGTACTCCTATTATTCAGGAGTGACTATTTGTAACTACATTTTTGAAAACTTATAAAACTTGTCACTATAAAAACTTAACCTTTCCTTAGTCCAAAGAAAAGTAAGTACAAATTTCTCGTCGTGTGTGTAGATATATGTGCATTATATTGCGTGAAAATGTCTTGAGAGACTAGTTATTATACAGCCTTTCAGCATGGTGCATGGGAGAAGGAGGAGGTGGCTTTCTGGCAGATACTCGATTTGCTCTTGACTTCATACACAGTCTCTTTGTTCATCCTATGAGCTTTAACAATCTCAACTTTTTCTTGTTTTACTCCTCTCTTGTTTCACGCCTACATCATTAACCCTCTATCTCACTCGTCGTTTTCCTCGCTTGCTTGCATTCATGCTACCCAAACTAGTTTTTTTTGTACGCTTCAGGATAAACTCTTGTACAACTTCTACTTTTACGGTTATGTAAAGCTGTAAGCTAAAAATAAACCTAGAACGAAAGATTTGGATCTCGAATAAATAAAAGATAATTACTAGAAAACAAATGTCATCAAAATTTGGAACAAATTTGGTTGGGATTTTATGATGCGGCTGGCAAAAAAAAAATGCAATATGTTGTCATTTTATTGAAACCGAACAAAATCTCGAATCTCGGAGTTAGATCATTTTATTTATTTGTCGTATTTCAACAGAAACTGACAACATATTAAAGATTGACGTGTCAAGTTCACTGTACCCATTTTAGAGGCAGACAAAGCAAACAATTGAGGCAGACACAGGTAAATATTGAAGTGCATCGAATGTGCTTCTTTTTGAGTAGTGTGCTTTTCCATAATATGAAACCATATTGTACGCACAAACAAACCAAATAGAGAAATACGGCTTCGCCACTATATAAAACGGCTGCAATACAATAAAAGCGAGTCAGTGGCACAGGCACAATCACAGTTATTCATGGACAATAACAAAGCAATCATGGTATTATAAAGGAGAGAGTATTACTAGAGACTCACACAGCCAGCACAAGCATATTATATGGCGTTCTTGTCACCATTGTGCAAAGTAGAAAGAGGAGAAATCAGTGTCATTGCTACCACTTTGTACATCAACTTCATCATTGTACTACTTCTTTACTCCATTCAAAAGCACGCATACGCATACATAACATAATACATAACTACAGACACGAGTGCATTCAATTCTTCCGTTTCAAAGGAACAGACAAAATGCTTCAAGTGGTTGCAACTGGAAGTTCCAAATACTCTGAACTCCATTGAATAGCTCAAAAGCAGAATATAAAATGGTAAACGCTAAAATATACAAACTTTATCAGAAGAAGAAGAAAAAAATGTATCTAAAGTATAAATATATTTGCATTGCTATATATTTCAGGCTTTTCTTAACACGAAATGAGATGCAATGAATGGAGACGATTCCATAAATAAGTAGTCATTTTTACAACAGCTGCTAATAACATAACGAAATTATGCTAGTTTTTTATACTTTTACTCATTATATGTATGTTTGTATATTTTTGCACTGCAGGCATCTTATACAAATCTGACATGACTCATTGCAGAATAGAAAAAAAATCGGAGAAAGTGCATCAAATAGCTTTACTTTGAATACTGAAAGTAAACAATAATATTACAATGGAAAAGTCCGCCTCACGCACTTTTCTTTAGCATTTTCTTCCTCTTATTCTATTCCTCTTTTGTGTTGACAATGAATTAACAAGATATTTCAATGAAAAGCTCCACACTTTACGTTATCAAACCTTTGTAACCTCCACACCATTCATATCTTAGAATAATGCATGTTATAATATATTTAATACCTCTATGCACTAAAAGTTCATCACACATTTCACACTGCACATTTTTTACATGACATAATAATAGATATAGAAATACACATCCTTTTGCACAACATTTTTACACAAATGTAGCGTAAATACTTGATGTGAGCTCATCTTATTTTGTGTTAATAAATTTTGAGCAAATGCTACATTGTACTTAGAAATGCAAAGAAAGTGAATCTGAAGTTATCGTAATGCCAATTGGAAACTGTGTGTGTATAAAATAAATTAAACCGTTTTCTTTACATTTGGTGCATAAAATATCTGGTTGCTTTCGATTTATTTGAAAGCCATTATGCCTACTTGCGTCGAAGAGTAGATGCACTCATGCAAGAGTAGGACCAGGCTAGGTACCACTATTGGTAGCTGATGTTCTCCAACTTACGATTTAGTCATTCTTCTAGTGACATATATATTAGCACAAAGAAAGTCACTATGCAGTATAGTAAGTTATAATATTACAGATATGCCTGCATACAATTCAGCTTTTATCTACATTCGTTGGGAACAGAAGGAAAAGTGAAGGAAAAAGAATGAAGTATGCAGAGAGAAAGGAAGGGAAGACGAGAAAAGGGGAAATGATGTCGATGATCAGGATGATATGGTAGAGAAGATGATGGTGGTAGTGGGTGATGCTACGACAATGGCAAAGGTTCCTCAGTTGCTTGTATTTAATAAGGGCATATCTCGAGTCAACGCCCAATGCAGACGAGACGACAGAGACATGACTTTGCTATGGAATATTTTTTTCCCTTATGGTTTCTTTACTATTTTGATCATGACAGGTATAGTAGAAAGAAAATATTTGAAAGTACCACTATTGGGAGCATAGAAGGTATATACTAAAAATATTACAACACGCACAAAATGTACAATATATCTTTGCTATTATAGGATATACATTTGAAATATACAATTTTAGGTTAGTAAATCAATTGATTTTTTACCTGGCCAAACAATTTATTCATAATTCTAATTCATTGTAATTTCATATGCATTTTGTTTCAATATTACAAACAGACAATTCACATTTATATTAACGCTGTATAAGGAAAGTGAAAATGGATAGCGGTACATACTACTGTGTCATAGAATAATTCAAATGAATAATATCTCGATTTCAAGTTGACTCATTGTGACAGCTCATTTTGTGTGGTATACATATATATGTATGGAATTGTAATGCTGTTGTACTCGCTTCTTGTATTTTCTGTGAAACCAGTGTTATCAGTCAAATCAAGGAACGTCAACGCAAGAATTTGTGATAGCAGAGTCTGGTGGTATGATAGTGGAAAGAGATGATTGGATGCAGTTACAACAAAACAACAAAAGTAAGCTGGGGAGTTTACTGATAACAGCAAAATAGCGACGGTTGTGGTGATGATGATGATGTAAAATGCATCCAGTAAACAGGACAGGAATAGAGCATCATTGCAAGAGACACAGTTCTCAAATCTTTCAAGTTGAATAGAAATTGGGGAGAAAGCAAGTAGGGGAAAGTTCTTTTGAAAAAAGTTTTTTTCTTTCACTTCTTCAGATTTCAGCTTTGCTTAGTAACTTGCTCCCCAGCTTATTCTCTTATCCTTTGGTACTGGTGTACTGTGTAACTTCACTTCAGATTTCTTGCATGCATTTCATGTTCATTGAGAGAACACCACCAACAAGAAAAAATAGGCAGGCAAGCAGCACAAATAGTGTGTACATACTTTCAACAAGAAATAAGCAAGAAGTAGACAGAGAAGTGATAATGACCATATATTATGCTTGCGTTTATAGTATAGAAGGCCCATTACATACATAACTTGCAGAATAGGAGAGAGATGATGGGTTATTCGATTTTGTTTCCTTGATGCACAAAAGACGGGAGAAAGGAGAGTATAAAAATAAGAGAAACAAGGAGTGGGTTTGGGTTTAGCTCTCTCTCTCGGTCTTTCTCTCTTATTCTTTGTAACTCCGTGAAAACTTGGTCTCGTTGGTGTCGTTTGGGTTCACTATTGCCAAAAAGAAGACGGAAGGAAGGAAGGATAAGAAGACGAATAACGGCCAGAGAGGAATGAATAGAACATGGGATGTAGAAAGTAAAGTAGTAAGGTGAAAGAGATATTGGGCTTTGTGTGCTATTTGCCTCTCTCGGCGAGACAGAAAGAGAGAATAATATTAACTCTCTCTCTCCTTCTGATACTACATATTCGGAGAAAAACTACAATGTAGTGAACAAACTAACCTAACTTTACTACTTGTTTTTTGCGTAGGCAGGCATAGATGCATATATTCAACTTTTACTATTTTCTCTCTATTTGGTTGTTTTGTTAGGTAAATATACACACATGTCGTATGCTCACTCACTGGAATGTGGAAGTTGGTAACAAATAGCTTCTAGCCAGGAAAATATATTACATGCTCTAAGCTTACATGCGATAAGACTGGATAAGGTTTTTCTCTTCTCGAGTCGGTGAAAATTTCTTAGTTTTATATAAAGCTTGTAAATGTGTAAAGAAAAAGAGGGGATGGGAAATTGCTCCACAGTTCACTGATACGTGCGTTGGATGGTGCACTCATTGTGAAAAGTATCTTTTCTTTTCTTGATATTCCTTGAAAGTTCTATCTACTCTGCTGCCATGTCATGATATTTTCTCCTTTTCTACCAACACAACAACACTTGGCGTGCATTCCAATTCAAACCAAGTTGTTGCTCTGAGCTGCTATGGACTGCTTTAAAATCTCGGACTTGGTATTCTGTAATGGTCGTTGTTGATTCAAAGGGAAATTGCGTAAATGAATGTTAAGAAAAAAAGAAAGTACAAAAAAACTGAACTCTTCGTTTGTAGACTTCGTAGCTTTCTTTAGGGCAAACCTACATTTATATTTACGGTTCGTTATTTAAAAGTAAAAGCAATGTTGTAGTGTAGTAAGTGGAGTAAAAGCTTGTCTGCACGAAAGTTGTTACTTTTACAACATATTTCCAATTTTATCTTCTCCGTTATCTCAAGTCTGTAAGAGAAGGTTGCAACCTCTATTCTGTAAAAATTGGCTTTAAAAGGTGATAGGTTCGTTTTTTAAAGAAACGAAGTTGACTTTATTGTATTTATTTTAACAAGATTTTCAAAATTCTAGTTTTACTTTAGCAGAGAGAACACTAGTATGTAGGAAAGCATGGAAAGTGAAACTGGAATTAAAGTGAGTACTAAAAAAATCTGAAGTAATTACACGTTTGAAAAGGAAAAAAAGCTTTTTTAAGAGCGACGTGTTCACTTGGACATTAGGTTTGCTTAGAGCTAGCTGAGAAAATAGAAAAAGCTGATAAAAAAATATTGGCTAGTCTGTAGAATTGCCTTAGAGTACATTTTACAAGAGAACTTCACTATCATTTGCGTTTTAGCAGCACTCTATATATTTCTGGGATTGAAACTTTAAAATTTTCAAGTGGAACCACATGGCACGTGCTCTTAATCTCAACTCAATACGCCTCTTCTCGTCAACATGGTTGAAATTCTTGTGACGAGTGACTGTGAGGATGAGGAAGTCCCCTTTTTTAGAGTATTATTTTCCTTCTCTCTGAGACTTCATGAGGATATGAGGCAGAGAAGCTAAACCATTATGAAAATAGCGATAGCAGTGATAATGGAGCAGGAAGGCTGGCATGATGCACTGTTGTTGTAACTTTTAAAAAGTCACAATAATGGAAGAGTACACACACTAGATTTAAAATGGACTGGATTAAAAATTTATCCTGGGAATGGCAAAATAATGTCGATATATTGTCGTGGTTGATGTTGTCATACAACAAGCAACTATACATCACATCACCACACACCCCTTTTTTCTTAATGCTTTCTACGGTATACACCGAATTAAACACATTTCCGACTTCAAGTGTAATCGCACTTTACGTCGCTCCGCACACTCCCCCATTTCACATTTTTATGTTGTGATTGACTCCAAGATTTTAAAACCCGATCTTTTCCATCCCAATCCAAACTACGACCATTCTACTACACTCTGTAATTGAAATATTGAATGCAATGTTTGAAAATTAAAGGAAAAAAAAGGATGACAACGAAAAATTATTATGTGCATATGTATTTTTCGATACTACTTTTCTCGAGATAAAATTCCATATTTTAAACTTACATTATTAAAATGTCATGAAATTTTGAATGTTATGGAATGGAATTGATTTTAGTATTGCTGCCGTTTTGCATGTTTTTATTCCATTTTCAGTACTTCAAATTCGAAACGTCGTGCATTACGCTACTTTACAAAAAAACAAGATGAAAACATGCACATACTTTCGAACTACTTTAGTTTGTGTAAATTAAATGGTATGTCGTGCATCATATTTTGCACTTGGTAAAGCGCCACAAACCAATACAAATGTCGTAAACTCTGTGTAGCCTTGATATTATCATAATGATATGTTGTATACTCTAGATCCAGTTTTGTCGTTCCTCTAATTTTACACGGCCAAATGAATGCATAAAATTTATGAAACGAGAATTATGGGAAAGCGGTCGGTAGCAATTTATTCTACACCACTACTCGTCATCACTCATTATTATATTAGCAAGTTATTCATTAATCGTCATCATAAAGATGAGGATGTGGTGGGGAACATGGTTCTCTAGTAGTTGAAATGCTGAAAATATGTAATGGCAATGGTGAGTGCGGAGGGTTATATGGTGATGATTATTATTATGATGATGGGGGTAATAATCATTGAAATGTTGTTATTACAAATGCATTGCAACAAAATTCATGTTTCCCTTCGTGTTCTTCTGGCAGTAGTGGTGAGAAGAATCAAATATTTAAATGGATTCCGTTGTTGTTAAATCGAATAAGAAATCGAGTATGAGAAATATGGAATGGAATAACATTTCATAGTGCTACATGGGTAATCATTTCATTGCATAAATACACGTATTAAATTTTATCTTGTTTTTTATTTCGATACATTTGTCATTCCTCGAAAATACTAATATTACACATGCTTCATAGCATGCAGGCATACTATACTGCTGTAATGTTACAAAAAATTCTCTTGTGTTCCAACGGTTTAGGAAACTTTAAAGCTGTATTTAGGTTTTTATACGTTGCAAATACGTACGTTTAAAAATACAATACAACTTCAGTTAAAAAGATAATTACAACTGAATCAATAGTCTACACAATTTGAATTACTGTACTCGGAAAGAAAGGAAATGGCTTATATCATTGTACATTTTTGTTACCCACATATCCATAAGGATTTTTAAGTGTATACTTACAATTAGTAAAAGAAAAAAAAGTAGGGACAATCGACCCTCGGCCACTGACTAAAGAGGTTTTTATTCCTTCCTCCTCTTCCTTGCGGAAGTAATTATTGTCCTTTATACATTGAATGTAAAGCAACAATAATTAATAGCTCTAAAGCCTGGTTCTGAATTGGAGGAAGCTGGAACTGAAGTAATTATTATTAATATAACAATACAAAGATATTAACGGCCAGCTATTTAGTGGACCGACGACCGACCCCACTTTTGAAGTATTTATGCACTTTTAGGTCTTACGCAGTTAGAGAAGAGATATACGAGTTGAGAGTTTGTCTGTGTAACAGCAGGAGAAGTAAAGAAGGACAAAATATATGTGTATTTGATGTTTCCAGCGAGAGTCGAGGGCTCTTTAAGTTTTCGTTGTGCTATAATATACCTATCTGTTTTAATGACTTACCATGATGACTTTTAGACGATACTTTTATTTGGATTTAGTCTCTGGAAAATTTTACCACTTCTGCTGCTGGCATTATTGTGGCTGGGCCATCGCCAGTGGCCAACCCTTTCATTTAGAAAAAAAGAGAAAGAATAACTTACATACTTGTGCGATGCTGCCTGGTTTAGTTGGTACAGTAAAATAAAATAATATATTTTCTACACCCTTCCCTCCAAATATCAACATCACTTTGCAACACACACTATAGTTTACCCTATTGTATCTGTTTTTAAAAAATGACTCAGGGATGTAAACGATTGCTTTTTATTATGTTCATTTTGGTTATGGTGATGCGGTGGTGGTGGTGCAATGTTTTCCACAAAGCTCATTTAGAAATATTTATAACCTCATTAGTCAAGTGTCTCTATCCTCCTCTCTTTTTACAATTTAAATTCATTTGTATCTCTGAAAATTGTTTAACAAGCTTTTCATTTTATACATCTCAAGAGCACTGCGTCATATTTCAAACTGTGGTCAGCCCACTTTTATTCATGTCACTGTCCCTTGCAAAGCAAAAGGGTGGGTTATACACATTGCAATCCTTTACTTTTACGTTGCCATCATATAAATACGCTTTTGTGATTCATTTTAAAATCTGCCCAACTCGGTTTTTAGCAGTTTATCCTTGCTTTACCCACCAATTCTCCACAACCACTTGGTTTGTTTTTTCATCAGATCGTTACACAGTAAAGATAGTAAAAAGTCTACCTAGTCATCCATTTAGAAGTAATTTTACATGCAACCGTAACCGTATGGTTTAAAAATTTAGAGACTGTCTTCACATTTTGGCCTTGTTAAAGGGCGGCTTGTTTCTTCTCCCCGTGTATAAATTTTTTTCTTTCTTTTCTTCATTGAATACATCGTTTTTCACTTGCATATTATCCTCCTCTTTTTCGTTTCGTTACACTTTGTCATGCTACCTCGTGCTAATGAAATTTATAGATATGGTAGCGGAATAAAATAATAATAATAAATGAGTAATGCTTATAAAAAGTTTGTATATACACTACGTTCACGATTTAAGGTTTACTAGAAAAGGGTAACCTATAAGCAATGTATATATGGTAGCTTTACTCAACTCTTTCGTTGTCACCTTCATTTCAAATATTATACTTGAATATAAATGAGTATCTGTCTCATATCATTTATCATTCCCATTAATTTTCATCATCTTCATAATTTTTGTTTCCATTCCATTTATACCGCCATCGAGCCAGTTGTGTGTGAAGTACGTTTTATAATGCTTGAGTATGTGTTTTTGGGGCTTCTAAAGATGAGGGAATGCAAGATATCAAACACATTTTAGTTATGCGTTTATGCCTGCTATTCAATGTAGGCGTTTCATTTAGCCGAACATGAACATACTGAACAAAAATGTTGTATAAAACGCCGGCAGTGAACGTCACAACTGCAATAACAATCATTAAATACCGAAAGTTTATTCAAGTGTCAAATGTTTATTTTCGTAATGGAAATGATGGGAATCAATGACACCTTTAATGACTCCTAATGTGTCAGTATTATAGGGGATACTATGCATAAAATATTCATATTTATGTTGCATTGAAATTGAAGGTACGTTAACGAATGAATTTATTAGAGTTTTTCAAAAATAATTATCATTAAAAAGTAATACATTTTATGTGACTAGACTATCATTTTATCATTGCATTTGGTGTTGGTGGCCAATATTTCTTCCAAATACTTTCTCTTACTTGAACACTTGGAGAGATTTCGTCTAAAATTAATTTGTGTTGTATTGACGCATTTTTCTCTCTATCATCTAACGTTAATGGCCAAACAATCGAGGGTTCACTTTATTAACATTCCACGAAATTAGTTTTTACAGCAAAATTAACTTATAACTATAGCAAATAAAAAATTTCCTCCATAGAACGGGAAGAGGGAATAGATGTCAATAAGTTTCAACATACCCAGAATTGCTGAAAACCATTATTATTGCTCAATCCGTCCGTTAAAAATATTCATAGTTTGCTCATTCTCCAATTTTTGCTTGTTGAATTATGATGAAAAGCTTTACATTCCCTTCAAAAGTATTGTTTTCTCTGTAATCGCTTTTTAATTTAAACTGCATTGTACAAGTAAATCTTTACAAGCAACCACTCAGCAAGTTCATTTATTTTCTCTGAAAATTGCCTAAGATTGCTGATAACTTTTTTTGCGCGAGATAATAAAACACATAAAATAAAACTTGTCATAAAGAAGCAGTCTTGTGAGAAAATATGAATATAATATAACAGTGGACTGTGGACCATACCAGGATAGTTATCTCTGTTTTTGATACACAACAGCCACCAAAGCAGTAATCGAAAAGTTAATATGTTGCACTCATTCTCCATTTCCATTGTTATATCCTCTTCCCTCTTACCCGTCAGTCATCACTGTATCACCACACAGGGAAAAGAGTAAATCATATCAAACAATATTATCTTTACAATCACTCGGTCGGCTACTTTGCTCATTGCTGTGCTGCTGCTGAGATTGAAGTTCTTACGAACACTGTTAGAAATATACTTATCATGATGTTCTTTCAAATATACCAAAATATACATCATACAATGAAATTGAAATCGATATGATAGGTTCGCTTATATAGAGGAATATTTCTATATTCGTATGAATATAGAAATATTTCCCTCTTTCTCATGTTCATATCGTTGTTGACAGGCAAAAGCCTATTATGTGATGTTAACAAAGTCAAAGTCAGCCGACCAAAACAGCTGCTTTTTAGGTTTTGCCCTGTAGGGAAAAGCTAGTAAAAAGCATTCAGTCGAGATAAACATAGAAGCAAAAAGCTTATATAAAAAAGTATAAGATCCAAAAACCAAACTAACACAATTGCTCAATGTATCCATTCGAGTCCTAGACGAAAATCAACTATCAACTTTTCCGGAAGAATCTCATCTTTTTGTGACAATGTACACGATTTATGCATAAGGAAAGTTTGTATGCAATGCCAACTTGATTGGATTTGGTTGCGGAGGCTTTTCCTGTGCCACGCAGCCACAATGCAATGATCAACTCTCCTCTCTTGCGTTGTTATCCATTTAATCCTTAGTTCGTCTCCGGTGGGTCTGTCCTTCCTCGTTCCTGTCATGCCCGGTCCCGATCCAGTCAACGTCAATATATTTCTACCCAATTTTTATTTGAGAATTGAATGCTTGTTTACTATTGTTGATCCTTTTTAAAGGACACTAAATTTTTATACTTGTTTGACATACTACCACTTTGATTTTCTATTTTATATGTGTAGTTATCCTTGTCCATGCTTATTCAGGGCACAACTGCAAAAACTGTACAATTCAATCATCCATTTTATATACTGTATCGTTTTCCCATTTCCCAATGAATTTTAAAATTTCGACCTAACGCAAAGCGGCGGGCCTGTCATCCGAAGATATGGTTAGTTAATATGACAGAAATAGAAGATGAGCTTGTGACCATTCATGCATATAATTTATAATCCATGACGTGTGTTGGGTTTACCAGGAATTATGCTAGTACAACTGCTACATCCACTTATTTCTCCGGTGCTAAATACAATTTTAAATTATACCGTTTTCAAATATTATAAAGAAAGCCAATGCTCTCGTGGTTCAAATCAATGTAGGGAAACGTCAAGACTCGAGATTATAGCTTTTAATTA
>JAQIWN010003271.1:0-13512 GCA_034699025.1 Entomobrya cf. arborea Gr-Col-00668
GTTTTAATGGTGTGTAGCATATATTGGATAATTGAAATCTGAAATATGGGATTGTAATTTTGACAGAGACGTAGTCTTGGGTGATTGAAAAAGAGTTTTTTTTAGCCAGTGCAATAATTTCCTGCCAATTTAAATTCCGATTTCTTATTTTATTGTATCATTTTAAATTTCAAGGTTCTCGTCCATTTTTAACTTTAAATCATCAAAACAACCAGAGCCGCTGGGCGGTTAATTCAATGTGAGCCATTACTTAAGTATGACCCGTAAATTTATTGTACCTAGTTATTTGAATATTTAGGTAGCCTCTTTTTCTTTTCAGATACATTTTTGATCATTTTAATAAAGCAATAAAATTAATAAAGTTTAGTATATTTTAACTGGTAAACTAAACCTAACCTAACTAGATCAACAAAATTTAAGTTTTATGTAGAAATATGAAACGAACATTAAGACTCGAAGTTAAATCACATGAAGTATGTCCTTACCATGTTAACTTCCTAAGAAATACATACACACGTTAAAAATGCACTGCACATGCAGTCTGTTTCACTCTAATTTTCATTGATATCGGTTATTTTTTGATCGGCGAATTTGATTGTTTTCTGATTTTTAATTGTGAAAACAAACGCTAAGCAGTTTTTTTGATAACTGAATTTTTCAATACCCCAAACCTCAGCTAAATCCCCCTACAAAATCCCAAGTTATTGATATTCAAAGATTTTGTTTATTTAATACTAGTAAGTGGCCATCTACAGAAAAAAGGCCCTTAGTGGACTACGTCCACTCACAATATCTAGTAGGTATGGTTTTGGATCAAATTTTTAATTCGCTTTGGCCTTGACTTGGCGACGTCAAATGTTCTGCAAAAACACTTTAAAAATTTAAATCTGCAAAAATTTAAAAACTAACAAGAGATACGGAATCTACGTCATTAGTTACCTAAATAAAGTTAGTAATTCAAATATGAAAACTGACCTCTGATTCGTGATCTGGGCCATTATTACCCCCATATACTGAGTTTCACCTCAAAATTAGAAGAAATAAGGTTTCCCGCCATTATGACGGGGTAGTATTTCAAATTTAAAAAATAACATCAGATTCTGAATCTACGTCATCAATTACTCCTACGTTATAAGTTTCAGCCCAAAATTCGAAGATTCACAAAGATTAAATCGACTAGTCTAACTCCAAAGCCACCAAAAAATTTCCCAGTTGCTAGTTGTACTTATAGAGAAAAAAGCCATCGACAGGACAGAACAGATCATAAGTGGCTTACAGGTATTAAAATACTTTACTACAGCTATGCTGCGAAATGGTAGAACACGAATCCAAAAAAAAAACCATAGAGAGAGAACGTTCGCGGCTTATACAAAAACCTTGTCAAAGACCGACTTGAACCCTATTTTATAGATCTGATGGAAAGCAAGTGCGTAATTATCAATATTTATATTTTTTCTTTGATTGGCAATTTTAACTATTTTCTTATACTTTAGAGTAAAACAAAGGCTATGTAGTCAGTAAGTTATTTATTGATAACCGAATTTTCCATAAACCCAAATCTCAAGTAAATCCCATCACAATGTCCAAAGTTATTGCCATTCAAAGATATATTTTTTTAACTTGGGAAGTAAATGAGTGTGTAAAAATTGATTAAAAATCGTCTATGGTCCTTAAGTAAAGGTTGGACTTGCTGATGCTTTAGCATTAAATATACACCAAATTCTACACATAAGTTTTCTCTTAAACATTGGACCCAACGGAGATTGTGCCAAAAATAAAATGAAGCCATGCCAAAGACAAAATACGAAAAAACTCATAAAATATGTCAATTTTTACAATCGTAATTTTAGTACCAATGAATTTGCAGAGATAAAAGCACATTTTTCAAAGAAATATAAAGAAAATGGAAAAATCTTCGCTTCAAGATCATCATGCATAGAGAAATCACTCTCGTCCAGGTAAAACATGGTGTCAAATGTCTTACGAAGCACAACTCTAAAATAAAAGTAATTTAATTAATTAAGATTTGAAAAACATAGAGCTAGCTAATAAATATTATTCTTCTATAAGCTAACCGTTTATCCAAAGACACATTTCTGGATATTATAACGCCCACATTTCGAGTTGTTCTCGTTTTTCGTAAAGATTCCGCAAGAACCACCGCATTGTCCACACTTTCATCCGTCACCACATTTGTTAGCCAGATTTCGCTGCTTTCTGGTGCTAAAAATTGAAAGTTTACCAATTAATCCACAAATACATATATTTGTGCGAGAAAATATATATTTCCCTTATGTAAATTTTCTTTATTTTAGACGAGATAGCAAAATATTGCAAGCAGTTGCATGAAACACCTTCAAGTTTTTTTTGATGATGGACTGGAAAGAGGATATCAAAATGGAAGTAACACAAGATAAAATACAAGTGGATAGGCGTGAGGTTCGTGCAGTGACTTTATATAGTTCTTATATTTTAACATGGAGAAAATTATTTAAATGTATCTGTTATGTATGAAAATTTATGTTAAAAAGAATAAAATGTGTGTTGGCGAATAAAAAGTGTGTTGGGATAAAAGTATGCCCGTGGATTGACTCATAATAATCAATTAAAAATCATAGCTACTCATAGCTCATTCAGTAAAAATAGTACAGAAATATAATATACGGAATTAGGTTCGGCTTTGTAGTTCTAGCCTAAATGAATAGACGTTATTGTCAACAGCGCAAATGGTTTTAAAGTTTGAAAATAATAAAAAGAAGATTCAAATTTATTCTAAATTTTTAAATTCAGTAATTGCCCAATTAAATTCAATCAAAATAATTCCAAATATCTGATAATAAATTTAGATACTCAGTTTATAAATAAAGTTTATCAAAACCACTAATCCAATTAAATTTCATAATTACCAATTAATCAGTCTAAACCAATTAAAATATAATTAACAATCAATTAAATTTCGAAACCAATAAGAATACTAAAAACCTGATCTGATTCTATAATAAACCAATTTTATATTTTCATGTTCACCCAATACAGTAATAAGAAACTCAGGATAAATAATTCCCAATTAGTTAAATCCCCAATTAAATATAATCCCAGTGAATCGAATTCTCAGTAAAAATCCCAATTAATCCAAATCGAATCCCATTTAAAAATTAATCAAATTCCAATTAAAAATCTATCAATCAAACCCCAATCAAAAATAAAAACCCAAGTAATCAAAAACTTCTACTAATCAAAACCCCGAAATCAAATCCCAATAATAAAAGTAAAGTTTAACCCCCATCCTGATAAATAAAAATCCAAATAAAACAAAACCCCCATTATAAAATTTAAATACGAAATTCAAAATTACTAAAAAGTATCAATGTAAAATCCTATTGAATTCCAAATAACCCCAAAAATATACGAAGAAATGAACCCCATTTAAAGCCCATAGTAAACCCAAACGCTCCCACATGGTCGAGTAGATGAAAGACTTGTTACCAATCTCACTCCAGGACGGTATTGTGCAGACAAGTCCAAGAAAACTACTGACCCCTTGATGCTCTGCTCCGCTCCTTTAAATACTCCAGCGGTGATCCTCCGTCCGTACTCTTTCTGTGTTGAAAACAAAATTCCAAACGCAAAAGTGCATTTGTCGTTGTGACCTACTATCTCTTAAAAACTATTTTGTCACTAACAAAATCTAAAGTCACTATTACAAAAAGTATTCAAACAGAAAAACAAGGAAATAAAATCATTAATATGTCATCATTTTTTTACTCTCGACTCCGTCTCGATTTGAAAAACATTATAAAATGACCCAAAATATTATAAAAAATGAGATAGGTAAAGATTTTCATCTTTCCGTTTTAGTGAAAAAAAGCAACCAGCAACAAGTAATAAAATCTAACCAAGCTCAGTGTACCCTTTTCTCAGAATCTTTAGTGAGCCCTCTCTTCATTTTTCCTATTTTTTGTCCTTGAAAAGTACTTTACATCTTCAGAATTGTACTAACCAACTCTATTTTCTAACAGCATACAACACTATAGCATATATAACAGTATCATCTTAAAAGTATGTCTTATATCAATTTGCATTGTCAGAGAGATTTCACTATGTAAGTTATTACTTAATAAGTAGTTCTTTAGTAACTCTAATAATGATGCAGACGTAATCCTCTTTTTAAAAGTGTGTAAATCTTGACCTGTTTTGCAAAAAGAATACTATTTGGTATGGTGATGATGTGATGTAAACAAGTTTAATTTTAAATCCATAACGTATATTGATGTCTTTTGATCATCTTTGGAGAGAAATATTGGCATGCAAATTGCATTATGAGTAAAACATTGTAGATATCAAATTCTATGACAGGAAATGATGTAGACCGGTTACCATGAAATCTCGATTTCATTGCTCTTACAAAAGTAACTTGCTTCTGTTTCATGACGACCTTCATTTCATGTACTCACAATGCAAGTATGGAGGTGGCTAATCACCGATCCCAATGAAAACTTAGTTTTCTAAGACAGTTTTGTATGCTGATTAATAAAATCATTACCATTTGCCCGAATGCGCATGTATACTGGAGCTTCCATTTACAGAAGCATTTGTTAATACCTCCCACATTGCTCGCTATTGTTCTTGCTCAGTCAAACGTGAACCTGCATTTACACACTGCAGTCAGACCACTCAAAAATAAGCGCGCATTCTGCGACCAAACGTAGATGTTAGTCCCTACCTTACTGTACCCTAATGCTTAAAAACACAAGCTTTAAGGCTTGTATCGATTTTTTAAATAAATAAATTGCAATAACCGCGACATTATTTCAACCTTTAGCTACTTAAAAATACCCTAATCAACATTTGAAACTGCTAGTTAGCAGAGTCATCTTTGATTTTGAATATTTGTTTACCATTAACGGGCATTGCAATAATAAACTTTGTCATGCCATAGACTACAATCCACGTAAAAATTGCTGAAAAACATAGAATTATAGATTTAAATGTGAGGAATCTCGTTGTTAACGTGCACTTTCGTGCCACTCTTTTTTCGTGTTATAAACAATATATTTTCCAAAGTTCAAACCGATACATGTCCTTCAGTCAGCGGTCTGCCCCCTTTAACTTGCGTTTTTAAGCATTAGGTTAAATGGCAGCTCCAGCATACATGCGCATTCGGGAAAATGGTTATGATTTTATTAATGAGCATGCAAAACTAAGTTTTCATTGGGATCGGTGATTAGCCACCCCCGTACTTGCATTGTTAGTGATCATCCGAATGTGATAATAGGTGGCCTTGGTTATTATTTAAAAAATGTTAAAAACAAAACGTGGGGTTGCTGGCACTGGATAATAGCCACACCTAACCCAGACTAGTGTAGAGCCAAAAACTAACAAAATTTAGAATTATGCAACATTTCATTAAAAGTGTCCTGATTCATTTAAAACGTACTCACACCACACACGCCATACAACATGATCAGATCAACTCTCTAGCGCTGTCAAATAATGAGAAATACTCACTGCAGTCAAGGCCACCGTGTCTATATAGACACGTGGAAAAATAAATTAATTTAAATAAATTTACCTGATTGGTTTTAATTAAATTTTAGGTGTTAAATGACGAAATAATTTTTTTTAAATACCACATATGATCAGAAAGAACAGCTTTATCTTTTAGTACAAAATTGTTAAAAATTGGTTCGGCAGTTTTTTAAATATTACAGTCAAGGCCCACGTGTCTATTTAGACACGTGAATTTTATTTTCCACGTGTCTATTTAGACACGTGACGAGTCTAGACACGTGGAAAATAAAATAATAAAATAAATTTACCTGATTGGTTTTAATTAAATTTTTAGGGAAAACTAGTCAATTAATTATTTTTTAAATGCTAATAATGATCAGAAAGAGCTGCTCTATCTTCAAGTACAAATTTTTAAAATTGGTTAGGCAGTTTTTTAGATATTAATTTTCAAAGTTTTCAAAAATTTCCAAACTTTGAAAATTAGTAGTAAAAAACCTACCGGTAGAATTTTTTGCTTTTTGCACTGAAAGTGTACGTACTCATGTACTTCAAGAAACTAATGAGTTTAGATTCGCGAAGTTTTTTTTCGAATTTTAATTTACAAAAAACTACGTTTTTGATGCAAAAATTGCTGTTTTTTGTAAATTCAAGTCGAATCTAAACTCATTAGTTTCTTGAAGTACATGAGTAGTACTCATTGAGTTATTATGCTTTTTACTATATCTGGCGTTGCCATTTTTTCATTTGATATGCCCTTCTCGTTATAAAGAAAAAAAATACCCATGCTATAACCGAACATTAATTCACACATCTGTACAGATGTAACGTTGTGCAATGAAAGTTTAAGATCAGGAAATGATAGGATAGTAAAATCGTCACTAGTCCTCATTGCGCAGTTACTTTGTTCTCCTTCTACTAATCTGCATACCTTCACATTATCACCTTTCCAAACTAAAATCCCTGTACTAGTTATGCACGAGCTGGAGTTCGAAAAGCACGCCGAAACAGTCGGAGCAGTTGTTTGAATGCTATTGTCGATTTCTGAAATCCCTAAAACAAGCTGTTGTATGCGAGAATTCGTTTTCACTTCGTTATAACCTCTAGCAAAAAAGTAAGTATGTTGCGTCCTATTTATTAGATAACCTGTCTCAATTACCTTATCTGTGACTCTATTCAACTTCTTACTATTAGGGGCTATCTTCTGATGGACCATAGTATTGCATTGCTCTGCTGTTATTGGTTCCACGGTAGTTGTTTGATTTAAAATGAACCATTCTTCCCTGGACCATGGCCATGTATTACGGAATGCGTTGGTCTCTGTCCTGATTCCGGTACATTCAAACCCTACGATCTCTTGGTGGGTAATATCGGGCCAATACACCGTGATACCAACTGGTTTAATTACGTCTGTATTCTTTGGCTGTGTTTCACAACTCATGGTTGAAGGAAGAAGCCACTCGATCTGATGAGTAACTTCATAGCCACAATCTTTGTTCATCTCATGAATGCAGATCATGTGGGCTAAGATTAGAATCTTTTGCTCACTGCGTTTTGTAGTAGCTAAACCTAACAAACCTAAGGACACATATAATTTACACAATGTTTGTAGTTTAGATTACAGAAATACGTATTTTTCATTGTTAATGCATTCCACCATGCTTTACGTTTTGAAGTGGTTTCAATGACGCATTCTGTCTTTTTAAGGAAAATCCTCGATAAAGGGTCCCGTACACACACATTAGTTAATGTATGTCTACTGCTTATGCATACAATCTGAGTTAGTTTGTGTTCATTTATACATTATAAATAAATAACATATCACATGATATGTACATAACTTGTTATCGTAATCATTAATAATGTGAATAGTGGGCACTGTTGTAGTAGTTTGTCTTTCGATACAATGTTTTTGTGTACGTGGATTTGCTGCAGTGTATTTACATAGATCTTGGTCATAGAGCTTAAAAACCTTTCCCTTTGCGTGCAACAAACGCAATACTCATGCAACTGTTTAGGTACTTTATTGCAACCAAAACGAATACACAAATTACAGAACCCCAGATAGTTTTTACAATACAAAAAGTAAATGCGGTTACTGATAAAGCCTGCGTGGATAAATAGCGTGTACTGTAATACACTGCTGGTCTTATCTCATGATTAAATGCGCTTATATTCATGACGCATAAGTGAAGTTTATATGTGTTTTTATTTAATTATCATATTTTTAGAAACGATTAACTGGAGGTTAGAAAGAAAGAACCAGTCGTACAGCAGATCTCCTCTAAGACAGTTTAGTTTTCGTACAAACAAAACATCACGGGCCAAGAATTATTTCTTTTAGCATTTATCGTTTTTTGACTAGAATATGGATTCATCACATAAAAGTCGCGAATGTCACAATTGTGGCGTTCGATTTTTGCAATCCGACACTAAAAAACGCCGGCGTTATCTGCTGGGCCAAGAGGATGTTCTACAAAATCTAAATTACAAAAGAACGGCTTATTATTAAACCCCCTCTTGACTTTTGTCATGTAATATGTCACAGCTGTTACCGAGGAAGTGAATACGGTGCCTCAAGTCGGAGCACCAGCAGTGTTGAAGATGATGAAATGGACATTTCAGACGTCGAGACTGAAGAGGGTAAATATAAAAATAATAAGTTATAAAGTATAGCATCATGAAATATTTTACTTTAAATAATGTTAAATAACGCAAATAAATGACACATGTTAATTATTTTTAGCTGTTGGTCCAGGAATGCACTTTGATTTGTCCGATCCAAGTCCACAAGTTGCAAGCACGAGTCATTGTACTCCATCCACATATTCCAATATTCTAAGCATGACTTGTGCAGTTTGCCCCTTAGTTTCTGAATTGAATCCAAATGTACCCTGCCGGCAATTGGGCACCGCGGAACTATTACGAGTACTTTTGAATGGCGAGCGTTACACTTTAGGGCAGCCGATTCTGACAGGGCATCATCTCATTTGCGATCCTTGTTTCTTCAACAAAATGCAATTTTTTTCTGAGCAGTGGCGAATTCTCAACCAGCAAATCAATTTACAGATTGTAAGTTAACATAAAATATAGAAAGCGTTTCTTAAAATGTATTTTTGATAAATCGTCATAATAATTTTTATTGTGTAATAATTTCACATCGTTTTACAGCAGCAACAGGCGACCACTCATGACGACCAGTCACAGGTTCAGCAACCCTTTAACCCAGCGATTCCTGTGGAGCATGAACGGCCCGAACAGGAAACACCGGAACAGGGAATATCAGATCGGGAACCAGGAGCATCTGAGCAGGACGAAGGTGACCAGAACGATAGTGAGATGGAAGAATCTGAGCATGATGAATCGTCCAAAGATAGCGAGTCCGATGACATGAATGGTAGTGACACAGGTGCGAGTTCATTTCAACCTGCGTCTACAACAGAATCTTCTAGCGAGGATAGTGATTACGACAGGACCCCACCACCAAAACGCATTAGACCAGAAAATGGTAAGGTAACTTTGCCCATAGCATCTCTTGTCACCTCAGGAAACAGGTGTTGCATATGTTTTGAGCCAACTTGCCGTGATCGCATGGATAAAAAAATCAGAACGGAAGTATGGATGAAACTGGGACTCTACATAAAGAAAGAAAATCGTGCATGTGCAGCTCATAAAAATCCGTCGGGTGAATGTGGTCTCACCACAGAAGCATTTGAGCTTTTAAAACATAGGGAAGTAAAACCAGAGACGAGTTTTAAGAAACCAGCATTGCTGGACTTTATAACTTCAATTACTGAACATAGTAGGGTTTCCGCATCAAAGGCCGGAAAACTTTCATTTAGTGGAGATAAAAAACCAGATGAATTTGAATACAAGGTGTTACTTTCAATTTCATCAGAACATTTCGAAGAGCTTTTTGCTGTGTGTAAGCTGCACTTACATTTACGAAAACTAACAAACCGAGATGGTTTAGCAGTGTTCTTAATGAAACTTCGTCTGAATTTAACATTAAAAACGTTAGGTGTTTTGTTTGGCGTTAATAAGAGTACTATAAGCCGTACAATACTTAAGGTAAAAAAGGTTTTACTCAAAGAATTTGTTCCACAATGGTTAGGGTACCAACACATGTCTAGAGCAGAGTACATTGGCACACATACTACTGACATTTCGAAGATTTTAACAAAAGCTGCCCAGGACAATGCCATTGTTGTTATAGACGGTACTTATTTATATTTTCAAAAGTCCCGTAATTACGGACTTCAAAGACGCATGTACAGCATGCATAAATTCCGAAATCTGTTAAAGGTGATGATGGTTGTTTCAACTACTGGGAATATATTGGCAATTGAGGGACCCTTTTTTGGTGACGGATCCAACAACGATAGTAATATCATGCGCAGCATGGCACGTGATGCAAATGGATTTCGATCATTTTTCCTGCCAGGTGACTACATCATTGAAGATAGGGGATTCAGAGACTCAAATGCATTAATGGCAAATCTGGGGTATTCACTAAAAATGCCACATTTTTTGGGGACGACGCCCTCAGCACCCAACATCTGAAGCCAATGAATCACGGCTAGTAACAAAAATACGTTGGGTTGTTGAATCCGTGAACGGTAGACTAAAGAATGTGTTTCGAATGTTTCGTGATGTGCTACCAACCAAATTTATTAAAAAGAACCGGGCGTATGAGTATTTTCAAATTGGATGTGCACTTCTAAATGCGTTTCATCAACCACTGGCAAAAAATAAAGAGGGCGACAAAATACTAGCAGAGGAAATGCTCACTCGCAACTCAATGCATAATCTATTCATGGATCGTTTGATAGACGAAAAATATATAAGAAGTACTAAAGAATGGAAAATTTTGCATGACACAGACTTAATAGATTTTCCTCGTCTGAGTAGAAATGAACTGCGGCAGTTCACATATGGTGTCTATCAAATACACCAAGCTCCTTCATACATAGGTGATAGTGCGGATGAAATGGGCAGTTACGATATCTTTTACCATCCAATTCTTGGTAAAAACATAATAAGATTCAAAATACAATCACGTTTCACATCCAACAAAAAACATTTTATATGGATAGGATACGATCCTACAAAGCAAGGTACAAAGAGCATTGCAGGATGGTATTGCAAATGACCTAACGGTTCACGTGTTGTGGGCTGCTGTGCTCACATTGCAGCTGTTTTGTGGTACCTATGCTATGTTGCACCTGGAGCTGATTTAGCTACCCTTGTTAGAGATGCACCATCATACAGGTATGAAGAAGAATTTTTGGACATACCGACAAGAGAAGAAGAAAGACTTGTGGCAGAGCACTTATTGCGACAACAACATGAGGTTGGTCAAATCGAAAGCGAAAGTGCTGAAGAAAGCGACAGCAGCTCAGGATCATGGCTAGATATTTAATGTATTTGTTTATTTGGTTTTACTAAACATAACAAAAGGATTTTTTGCTGCGTTCATTTTCTGAACTGATATTTTATTTATCTAGATTCCATATTGGAAAACGTAAAAATTACCATAACTAGACATACTATTTACAATAATTCAGAACAATATTTTGAGGTATTTTATACAACGGCACTGTTAATTGTGTATTTTAGTCCAGTTGTATTTAATGAGAAGAAGTTAAGGGACAATAACGTGAATAAAAATTATCAAAACAAGCACAGCAGTAGTTACCCAGCCGTTCAATACCACAGCTACCCGCAGGGCATCCAAAATTGGCAAGCATACCAAAATTCAATTTGTTAAACAAATAAACACAGATATGTAAAAATATTTCATGCATTCTACAAGTTAAATTGATTGTTCACTAAGAAGCATTCAATCTTTTAATTGCAAATTAAAACAGGACTAGATACATCATTTGTAATACCCCTCAAGCATATTATTCTGATAAGATTCTTAATACTTTTGAATAATATTTTATTTTTGGCATTGTAATTATATTATGGTTTATTGCTTATGTATTTTAGTTAAGATTAATTCAATGAGACAGGTAAGGTAAAATTGTAGTTATGCAATAAAATAAACACAAAGATTTTATTTATTTTCTTTGTGGATGTTTGATTATGGTTTATTGTTCACTAGTTATTTTTATTATTAGTTGTTGACATAATTTAGCTACGAATAAAGATATACCTTTTGACAATTTTTGTCGATTTATAAATAAACATAAAGATATTTTGTAATTAATTTAATTTGTTACTAAGCACTTTGTCAACTTATTTAAAGCATCGGATAAGGAGAGGAGATTACGAGTCAGTTTTATCAGCTTTAGCCCCAATGGGTCACGTTTCCTTCCATTTTAATTTTTTTCTGACGATCATAACAATCTAACTTTGGAAGCCCACAGCATACCACTAGCGAAGAATTTTTCTGAGGGTACTCGGTTTTGGATAAACACATGTTAGTAGATGCCGATAGCATTTAGTTTCATATACTATTTGCTTGCACCACCGTGCAAAGTCTTTTTGAAAAATGATACAAAAAAATCACATTGCAAATGTCACAATTTTACTTTTTAATCAATTTCTCAGACATTAAAGCATACTAACAACTGAGTATGTGCTCAGTGTATAGAATAGCTTAATCTGAACCGGATGAGACACATTTTGAAAACAAACATACGTGGTATGTAGGTATTACTATCAGTTCCATTAAAAAAACATCATTTTAACACTACACATTCCATGCCACGTAACTTCTAGCCTAAGACGAATTTTCCGAAGGGTACTCGGTTTCAAGTACTTATACTATAGATGATTGATTTGAGTTACAACAAGCACATCTAAGTCCATGCACCAGTGTGCACGGGTCATTTAAACATTTTTGTCCACTTTTTGGCGTTCCAGCTTATATTTTTCCGTCATTCCTACACAATGACTAAATAGATTCATTTAAGCTTTAGTCAAAAATTAAGAGTGATTGAATATGAACCTAAGGACAGCTCACTCATTTCCAACCTGTGCTACGTTAAAAAGTTATGCAACTTTGAATTTTGGAATTTGAGAATTTTCGATTTTACGCATTATATGAATTTTGAACCCCTATAACTTTTTACAGAGTTGTTCTTTTGACCTGAAATTTTCTCTGTAGACATCAGCTTAACAAGCTCTACAAAAAAATGAAATAAAAATTTTTGGTCCAAAAATGGCCACTTATGCAACCCGTCCTTTATTTAAATTAATTTGTTTTTCCTCGTGTCTATTTAGACACGTGGGCCTTGACTGCACTAGAAACCTGATATTCTCTTTATTTTTTTAAATGTTCGATCACAAGAAACATTACGTAAAAATTGTTAAAATAGACACTAACGTTTCGAATGTTTTTTTAAAATGGTCACTTTTATGTCATTATTTGTCGGGATGTAAAAATATGTGTGAGAAAGTTCCTATTGAAAGATTAGACAATCTAGTTCCAATGTCTAGATGTTTTTTTACTGATAAAATAAACAGTATTTAAATTATGGATGAGAACAAATTAAAATATAGTTAAAACTTTCCATCATAACATAATATAAGACATTTTTTAAAATTTTATTTAAATGATCCTTTTCATACAATATATTGTCAAACATCGCTGGCGACAACCATCGTTGTAGAGATTATCTTACAATGCAATGAAATGAAATAATGCGTACCTAAATGATTAAACCAATTTTTAACTTTAAATCATCAAAAAAAAATCAAGTCTATTTAAACAATTTTTTCATAGATCGTAGGGAGTAGGAAAATACGTTTTAATATGCATATACTTACAATGCAAGTATGGGGGTGGCTAATCATGGATGCTAATGAAAAGTATGTTTTCTAGGACAGTTTTGCATGCTTATCAAGAAAATTATAACCTTTTTCCCGAATGCGCATGTATGCAGAAGTTGCCATATACCGTTATGCTTAAAAACGCAAGCTTGAGGAGTGAGGTCGGGAACCTTAGCTTGCGTTCTTAAGCATTGCCGTAAATGGCAACTTCTGCATACATGC
>JAQIWN010003272.1:0-13511 GCA_034699025.1 Entomobrya cf. arborea Gr-Col-00668
CCTATAAGGTAGACAGTAGCTGATATTCACTTTCCCGATTATAAATTTAAAAGTTATTTTTAAAATTTTTAAGTTGTATTCAGTCAAAACTGGATTCTTTCCTGGTTATTGAAAAAAACATGCTGTATTTGTAACAACATCGGGATGAAATAAGAAAATTTATTAAATACATTTGTGTTTTACCATTTGTTTCCATGACACAAATTTTCATGTTTTCATATTCCATGAAATATTTCAAATATATTTAAAAAATATACACATGCACAATCAACCATAAAAACATAGTTGTCAATCAATTAGATGATTTTTCAAAAAAAAAACTATAACTTTTTGATTTAACTATGTCACTCAAATTAACTCATTTTAATCCTTATCAAAATACTAAAGAGAGATAAATTCTAAAATTGTGCCAATCTTCCAAAAATATATCATTACAAATAGTTAATTTAGCTTGTAGAGCAACCACCATGTTTAATGTTAAGCCATCCTTTAAGGGTAATAATAATTAAATCAAATTAATTGACTCCAAATTTATTTTTTAGTTTTGTTAAATTCACGTCTTTAAATTATTTAATTAGATTACAATTTACAACTTACATAAAATCTATCGGGAAGAGTAGTTGACAGTTTGATGAGAAGGAGAACGGTGGTCAGCTTCCGGTACAAAAGCACATGTTGAAATGGTCTATGCTTTGGGTATATTGCTGCTACTCCACTCTTTGCAATACAGCGGGCTTAGTATTCCCTTTATTGCAGTGCATATTCATATAGAACTTACAAGCACGTTTTACAGATATGTTCAAAACTTGTTCCGACCATGTTTCTCAGATTACCCCACTGATGGCGCACGTCTTTTGAATGTGCATCTTTTTTCTGTAATTTTAAACGATTTGTGATTCTTTACGTCTCACTACAGTTAACAGTTAAGTTATGATTTTTGTACATGGAATTACTGCATAAATATTTAGAACAAAATGATTGCTATGCGCTTCCGTTTATTTTACTTTCTCCAGAAATTTTTTTTTGCAAACATCTAAAAAGTGCATTTATTTTTTGTTGTAATAAAAAAACGACCAGTTTTTTTTGTAAAAGTGATTTCATTTATCGCTTCTCGGCACTATTGAGCTAAGATCACAGTGTACGAGCCCTAATAATAAGGAAGTTATGTGTAACAGACACTGGTCCAGAGATATCTTTATCCAGCACATCACCATCAGACAGCAGTATTTATTTCAATCAAAATATATAATTTGGATTCATGTATCGTGTATTCTAAATAATTAACAGTTATTTATTTATTCTCATTTAATTCCGAATTCTATTTCAAAATAAGTGCTTTTAAAGGAATTCTGTGATTCCTTATTCTCTGCGAAGTTTTTAGTTTAAAATTTGTAATTTTATTTATGAGTTTATTGATGACATTGATCACGAAAAACTGTTCTCGACAGCTTAATCTCTGACACGATGCTTATAAAGTGTCTCAATCGATTTTTGGCACCTATCTAACCTCGGGTTTACCTGTTTTATTTTGCTCGAGAAAGTCATATCGTTCAAACAAAAGTTACACAGTTTGTCTTATTGCATATATGTACCGTATGCTATGTAAAGCCATGTGTCCAACGTAAATGTATTTTTGCAAGTTTGAAATCATCGATTGACTGTAAACAGTTTCTAAATGTGTTCATTTGTCTTCAAAGTCGTAAACCTGAACAGAGTTTCGAAAATCATTGGTTTGCCTGAAAAAGACTTGAAAAAATAAGAAAACTGCTAAAACCGTTCTTCGAAATTGTTTAAATATCCACTGGAAAATATTAACTTCAAGCGTTAAAAATGATATTGTCGACATTAGCAAACCAGTTAATGGTATTATATATAAACTATGAATTTGAGTGTTAATTGCCTTGTCATCAAAATTTAATTCCTGAGTTTCATGCATTCCTCGTATTTCTGTTTGTATTTTAATCAAATGCTTCCAATCTAAAAACTTGGTCCACCACACCTGAATTCCCGTTTGAACAATGTACCTGAATCTTAACATCGTACCAATTGAAGCATGACCAAAACAATCATGATACCTCAAACTATTTGTCACAACATCTTTCCCCAAACAACTTGGTTTATTTTTCGCTTTAAGAATTGTATGCATTCGAGTTGCTTCTTCCATGCTTAATATAAGTGCAGTTTTTTTTGCAGGAAATTAGAGACTCTTCGGCTTGCTTCTTGTAAGATATTAAATTATCTGTTGTGTTACTATAGTTCCAACCTTGAATCATCCCAGAGTGCTTTAGGTATATCCTCAGTTGTGATTATTCAATACTCAAATTTGAAAATGCTTTCCAATTTTCATTAGGTATTTGCAAAAATGCTCGAAATAAAAGGTCCGAAACAATTGGATAGGCTTCGTGTGCATTTCCTTGATAAAAATTAGATCTATTTGTAGGCCTTCCCTTAATATAAGAGAAAGCCAGAGAAGGTAATTCCACTGGTTGGGTCAATATTTTGAAATTATTTTCAATCAAAGTGGTAAAAGTGTCAAATGGGACCATTGGGGCACCCACTGTTAACTCAGTGATATTACTGCCCTTGTATAAATTTCCTAGAAACAGGAGCGACAATGGAATAGGCAAACCCCTGGAATAATTTTTCTCGTTACGTAAACCTGTTCAATCATATACATAGAAGCCGTCGATGGCAGATCTCACTTTGACACGCCACCTGGTGAACTAATTTGTACTAAAAGTTTACATGGCTCAATTTACGTGAGCACATAAGTAAAAAAGCAATTTCCGTGAGATAAAATGACGCCCTTGAAGCATGTTCACGAATTACTATAGTAATTTCCATGAAGTCTGTCTGGCTTTGCTGATGTATTGTTCTTGAATAATTGTGTCCTGCTCTTATAAACTCGGAATTCCATTTATTCACTGAACAGTCCGGCTCATAATGTGCCAGCAGAATATCATGGTGGTTATCAATGGACCATTCGGACATATTTTGCACGCATTGGAGACGTTCACACATGAGCAAAGGTTTTTGTAGCTTTCAAGCACTGAGCGATTGTTAAAACGTTCGATTATATCCAGGATGAGCTTATTTCCGCCTTCCTCTTCGTTACAAATTTGAAATGAGCTAATGCGTTGCAAGCGTCTGTGGAAATACATTCATAATTTTGTCTTAATATTTTATTTTCATGATAACCTTAAAATGACTGAATTGCTTTTAGCTAACGTGCTATACACTACTAATTTCAATCGTTTAAACCAAATGCTCGCCATGATAAATGTAGTTAAGCTTTTATAGTATTGACAAAGCAAAAAAATTAACTTTGTAATTGATGTTTTATATAAGATATTGCCTTGTATGAAAAATGAATTGATTGATTGATTATTTATTTTCAGTATACTTTGGGTATGTAAATGCCCATGAATACAGGTTATAAATTGAATTACATTGATTAATCTAAAACTAATGTAAGTGGAAATTTTTATCTTATAACATTGTTCGATGAGCACTCAGTCGAGTAACTCAACCGTACGTCTCCATCCACCCACACGAGTAATTGAGTTCGTTTTTATTCTTTTCCTATGTAATTGAGTCCATTATAACGTGGTACAAGTACCTAAGCCATATAACATCTTTTTAGTATAACATTTTACCTAAGCCAAACAACATTTTTTCAGTTTAACATTTTACATCCAAGTAACTTTTCTTAAAGTTTAACATTTTAATTCCATATAACATTATAACCATATAAAAATTCCTATTTATTTGATGGTTCACCACTTGATAACATTAGGATAAAATTACTTTATCTTCATAATCTGTAGTCCCCAGTATGGCTGTTCGTCTTACAAAAGGAAATACCCAGCGCTAGCCGCGGCTACAATCAATCTACATAACAAAGTAACTTTATCTCTAATAAATGAGTTCGATCTTATAACAAGGTAGCTTGGTATTATACATGAATGATTTCAACTCAAAATAACAGAATTACAATGACCTAAAATGCAAGATATCTACAAAAGTTGCTAATATGAAATTTGCTAGTCAATTATTTTTTTCTACAATTTATTCATATTTTTCTACTCAGCAAACACCGCATACTTTCGTGTATTCTCGATTTTATTCACTTAAAATTCCATCAAAAAATTGCCAACCAATAATCTATATATACTTCAATCCTCTACCACTGTTTTTTTACGTTCCGCTTCAGCTCCTTTGTCTAAGGTTAACAACTTATTCTTGTAATCCTTGGTATCCATCTGCATAAATTCTTGCTTTTGTGACGCTTGGTGAATTTCTTCGTTCTGATGATAACTGGTCCTAAATAAATCATCACGTACTGAAACTTTGTGTTGCAGAGATTTTAACTTGTGGTATTGCCTGTACACTTTCGCCTTTTCTTTGGTTGATTTGAGGGCAAATATGCCAATATAATGTCCTTTTCTGGCCTTTTTTATGTGCCCTTTTTCGACAACAGGTTCAACCGTTAAACTTTCTTTACAAAAAATCCGAAACCATTGAATGTCTGATATATTTTCTTGTTTTTTAATGCCATGAATGATCAATTTTTTTCCAAATGGTTTGTTCTTCCTTGTAATTTTCTTCACCTTCTGCTGAATTGCGTTGAGGTTAGTATTTAAATTTTCCTAATAGTCACTCTCAAAGGCTTTGAATTTTGCGTTAGTTTCTTTTTTAGCTGAATCAAGTTTTTTTCACAATTCACAATCTTGTTACGAATTTTGTCAATATCCGATTTAAGCTCACAGAAACTTTTCTTTAAAAGTTTTATTTCCAGTGCATTCCTTTTGACCTCCGATTCCTGCTCATTCTGCATAACTGCTAATTCTTTGCATACTGTTGCAATTGAATGGTCTTTAAAAGACTCCCCCAGTTCACGAATAGTTTCTCTAATCTCCCCAAATTCAGCTTCAAGTTTACTTATACGTTGGTAATCTCTAATTCTGCTTTGACTACCCATTTTATCGTCACAACTGGCTGAATTCTTCACTGAATAACTTTTGCTTCTTACTCGACCACCTCTACACTCGAACTGAAAATTGAATTAAAAAGTACAAATTGAACTGAGAAAAAACTTATGGAAAGAAAACAAGCTGGATTGACACATGCAGTCAATTATTCCTTTGTGTCTGTGATATTTACAGCATTATGTAAAACGACAATAGCTAATATTTGCTTGTTGTGATTGGTATTCAAAAATACATTTGGGAAAATTACTTTAAAATAATTGCAGAAAAAATATTTTTAATTTACAGAATTTACAGCGCAGTAAAGCTCAACAGTAGTATGTATATCGACTTTCTGCGAATCAACCCAGAATCCATCAAAACAACGTAAAGGGTGGTTCGAAATAAAAAACCTTAAACGATTCATCACGGCAAACCTATGTACGATTTTTTTTATAAATACATTCGACGACATATCTTTACGACGTTGCTTAAGAAAACTAATTTGTAATATTTTATGCTTTATTGGAATTACTAACTGAACAGTCATTAACACTATAACAAAGTTCAATCAAATATTCAAATAGTTAATTTTAAATTGTTTACAAGATTTGTCAAAGTTTAACAAAGGTATTTCTGTGATTTGACAAATTGATCATTTGGTAAAGCGGACATTTTTGTGCGACTAAAAAGCGAGGATTTCCCTGAAAAAGATTCGGAAAAATAATGCGACGCATAAAAATATTTCCCGAAATTGTTGGTAAATCCGGCCAATTATTTTCACTTCAAAAGTAAAAAACACTATGCACGATATTATTAGGCCTGTTAATGGTAATAAATAAAAGGTATGAATTTGAGTGCCTGGTTTTCCATCATCAAAAGCAAACTCTTGAGTTTCTTGTATTCTTATTATCTCCGTTTGTGTTTTAATTAAATGTTCCCAGTCTAAAAACTTTTGCCACCACTCGTGAATTCCAGTTTGAAAAATGTACCTAAATCTTGATATCGTATGCATCGAAACTTGACCAGCATGATGGTAAAACTTTAAGCTATTAGCGATCACGTCTTTACCTTGATAACTCGGTTTATTTGTGGATTTAAGAATTGCATGCATTCGAGTTGCATCTTCCCTGGTTAATACAAGTGCTATTTTTTTGCAGGAAATCAAGAGCTTTTCTGCTTGCTTCTTGTAAGATACAAGATTGTCTGTTTGATTACTGTGGTTCCAACCTGGGATCATCCGAGAATGCTTTAGATATATTTTCATTTGTTGTGATAATTCGATACTCAAATTTAAAAGTACTTTCCATTTTTCGGTGCTTAATCCCGATAATGCTTTATATAAAAGCTGAGAAACGATTGGATACGCTTCGTGTGCATTTTCTCGAAAAAAATTCGATCTATTGGCTGGCTTTTCCTGAATAAAGGATACTAGCAAACCAGGTAATATCACTGGTTGGGTCAAAATTTCGAAATTGTTGTCAATTAAGGTGGTAAAAGTGTCAAATGGGACCAGTGGAGCTCCCACTGTTAACGAAGTGATATTGCTGCCCTTGTACAAATTTCCTAGAAACAGAAGCGACAATGGAATAGAGAACGACAGCAAATAGAAAGTTGTGTTTTTCCTAACTGCAACATTTTGGAACAAATTTGTGGATTGATCAAGAGCTGCGGTTAGCAGTTGTGATGCGACATTTTTTATCACGTGCGAAGTTTTTGATGTGTGATTATTCCTGGTCTGCTTCAAGTATGTCATTACTTGAAATAAAGTTGTGGTCAAAATCACTAGAACCAACCAGACCCAAAAATTAAAAACCTCTATCAGGCCCTTTAATTGGTGTACCCAGTGAATTTGTTCCTTGTGACAGCTCACGAAACGCATCTGTTGTCCAGTCATTAACAGAGCATCTACCCGAAAAATTGATACTCGCTCATCTGTGCCCTCAAGTATGACGAAACGAAGCTTGGGATGATTCTCAATAGGATTCAAGTCTAAACAATTCTCCAGAGTCCAAAATTTTCTGCCAAATATTGCTTCACTGTGAAGTGAAACTGTATGTGCTGTAAAATTTGTTGGGAGAGAGATTGACAACCGATGCATTTCTGACACAATCTGCATGTCTTCAAAGTCATAGCTAGATCCCATTGTAGTAATAAAGTGCAAAACAGACTTTTTTGTTTTACCATAAAATTTCAGCGAGTCCACATGCAAACTGGAATATTTTAAAGATGTTATCTCAATTCGCGGTGAAGCGGCATCAAAATCTACTAATTTACTGTACAGAGCCTTTGTGGATTCTGGAAACCTGGTTGCCTGAATTGAACGCATATGAAAAGAGTTGCAGGGATCACAGTTAGGACAAAGTTGGAACAGTTCTTTCCTTCCCAAAGAGATTTCGTAAATTAATACCACCTCATGAGTTCTGACAAGTCGTGAGTCCCCCAAAGCAGCAGAAATCCATTTAGCTTTGTCGCTAGATTGGTAACAACTTGAGTCGTTTGTGACATGGCAAACAAGAAGCGAATATTTTGGGACAGTATTCCAAAATTTGTTTCGCCATTTTTCTTTTGCAAAGTTTACTTCAAAGTTTATCCAAAATGGGTCTTTGATTATTGTACCAAACCAGTCATCCTCGAAGTAAAGAGACGGAGCCTTTGATTGGTTGGGTGGGTTCAGGTAAATATTCGCTTCACATTTAGCTCTTCTGCATGACAATAAAAAACGATCATTCAGTGACGTTTCAACATATTTCGCTGAATAAGCATAATACTCTGATATTATGGCGTTCTCGCTTAACAAATGTGCGGCTTTGATGTCGTTTTGAAGTTTAGATTCTAGTATCCATTTTGTTGAATTTTCTTGTTCCGTTGATCTCCATTCATGAGGCCACAAACGGAATGAATTGGAAAATGTCTGATACCTTAGTAGAACAACAGGTTGCGTCAGCAACTCGTGATTCATATCTGCTCCAAGAAAATTTATAACACGTAATGTACATCCTGTAAAAGCATTGATTTCGGAATGGTCATAGATGTAATCTTGCATTGCGTTTTTAAATGACCAGTTGTCAATCCTCGTGCATTTAAATATGAATAATTGAAGCAGAATAAGAAGCACAGTCTCAAATGAATATTGAAATGCCATTTTGAATGAAATGTGAGCTTGCGTACAAACCAAAGCACAGGATTTAGCTAAACGAAGATAAACTACATATTGCTGGTTCACTTTGCTTATTACACTCCGCGTCGGCTAAGCACGGCATCTCACTCATAAAGACGTGTATATCCTATAACCAAGCTTAGCCCACGCGGAGTGTAATAAGCAAAGTGAACCAGCTGTAGGTATAAATTTATTTTTCTGATGACGTAAAACTCGGACTCAATTGAGAAATCTTTCTGGGAACTTTGAGAAGGAACAAAGGTACAGGTAACTTTAAATCACTTTAAGTTCTTTGCGTTGGACTAAACTCATTCCATGATTAATATTAAAGCTCGTAAAATGATGGCACCAAAAAAATTAACAGGTGTGCCTTAAATACGGGATAGAATTCAAGATATTGCTTTGTAAAGTTTAATTGTTTTTTACACTCATTGGATTCTTATTTTATTCTTCTACATGATATTCCAACCAATAAAAATATAACTTATGAAACGAAAGAAAATAGGATCGATCCACATAATCCAAAACTAATTAAGTATAGCTTGGCCCGAAATGATGCTTGATGTAAATCGATAGTAACCACTTATTCTTTTTATAATGTTGGTTATAAATGTTTAAAAATATACATGGAAAAGCATGTAGCATATCATACAAAATGTATCAGGCTCGTTTCTTAACGCTATCAACTCGTTTCTCATCGCGTCACCAAATTAGGCTTGTGCATTCAAAATGTTGATCAAGAAAGAAAAATGAACAAGAACAAAGGTAAATTTCAGAACCCCATCATATCCACCTTCCTCTTGACAATTTTTCCTAAACTGTAATTGAAGTTATAGATACAGCTATTTTAACTTGAATGCTTTTATCCTTCTAATGACAATTTACTAAAATACAATAATTTTAGCAATTGTATTCTTTTTCATTTTTCATTTTATTTTGTGTGACATTACTCCTGAAGAAGATCAATAAAGTTCGAAAGCTTGAGTTCGATATTTTAATAACTACGCATCCGTGAAACCCTCAATTTCATAAATCATTTCTTAACGCTATCATTATCTTTGAAGATGCTTGTAGATTTTATTGCTCAGTTAGTAAAACGAGAAACAGTTTTTGAGATCCAAAGTCATGTCAGTTCCAAGTAAAATATTTTTTACTAACGACTTCTAATTCTACAATAATATTAACCTCTGAGCACCAAATTTGTGATATTCAAACGACACTCATTTTCTCCGAAAATATAAGTTGTCTTATAAAACTTTCCCTGACCCACAAGTTTTTTTTGAAAACTTATTAATGCTTCCCAGAAAGAACAAATAGAGCTTTTGATGATTTAGTAGTTAAGAAAACTAAAACTTAATTGAATTTGGATATTGCAAGGAAATCCAGAAACACGGTTTCCGAAGTATTTTAAACCACCATCTTGAATGAAAAAAGAGTTTTCGTTCAAACTAAAGCAGGGGAATTTGCTTACGGAGGACAAAATACAAAAGTTAAAATTCAGTTTAAAACTGAAAATTCGTATAAAATTCCAAAAATGTTTGTGGTAAGGTTTGAAAGAATTTTACGTAGAAACTAAGCCTCAAGCTTTCACTTGACAGTATGTAGATAACGTACGGAAGCATTTAATAAGCAAATGCTTAACTTGATTTAGTAAAATGGTATCACTTGTGGTTGGCTTACGCGGGACTAAACGCTTGTTATGGTTAAAACTTTTATAATGTTGGCTCCAAAAAAAATTATGAAGCATGTCATTAATTTTGGATTAAATATTAGATACTATGAGGTATTGAAATACAATTAACTTTTGTATACGTATTGGCTCCTTAGTAAGTCTTTAAAATGATATTCAAACCCTTGGAAATATATCTGGTGGAACCAAAGATAATTAAATCGACCCACATAATCAAAAACTAATTACGTATAGCTGAACCTAAATTTTTGCATGAGGTAAATATATACTACAGACATACATTTTTTCTACATTAACTGTTAGCTATTCATGCTGAAAAATTACATACGATAAACCAAGAGAAGGTAATTCCTTTGGTTAGGTCAAGATTGTGAATATGTTTTCAAACAAAGTGGTAAAAGTGTCAAATGGTACCACTGGGGCACCCACTGTTAACTCAGTGAAATTGCTGCCTTTGAATAAATTTCCTAAGAACAACAGCAACAACGGAATAGAGAACGACAAAATATAAAAAGCTGTGTTTTTTCTAACTGCAATATTTTGAAATAAATTTGTAGATTGATCGAGAGCTGCGGCAAGCAGTTGATATGCAAAAAAATTCATACGGTGTGAAAAATTTTCTTTGTGGTTATTGCCGGGCTGGTGTACATATGTCATAAGTTGTAATATAGCAATGGTAAATATCACTAAAACTAACCAGACCCATAAGTTAAATACTTGTACGAGCCCCTTTAATTGGTTTATCCAGTGACTTTGTTCCTTGTGACAGCTCACGAAACGCAATTGTACTCTTTGCATTATAAAACCAGCTATTTTAACTTGTGCTACATGCAATGCCGTGATATTAAGATGAACGATGTGATTTTTTAAAATATCCCAAGAAAATATCTTTTATTCGACTAAAATTATAATTGAGCCTTTTTTATGTCTTATTGCATATATATTCCGTATACTATGTAAAGCCATGTGTCCAACGTAAATGCATTTTTGCAAGTTTGAAATCATCGATTGACTGTAAACAGTTTCTAAAGGTGTTTATTTGTCTTCGAAATCGTAAACCTGAACAGAGTTGCGAGTATCATTGGTTCGCCTAAAATAGACTTGAAAAAATAAGAAAACTGCTAAAACCGTTTTTCGAAATTGTCTAAATATCCATTGGAAAATGTTAACTTCAAGCGTTAAAAATGATATTGTAGACACTAGCAAACCAGTTAATGGTATTATATATAAACTATGAATTTGAGTGTCAATTGCCTTGTCATCAAAATTTAATTCCTTAGTTTCTTGCATTCCTCGTATTTCTGTTTGTATTTTAATCAAATGCTTCCAATCTAAAAACTTGGTCCACCACTCCTGAATTCCAGTTTGAACAATGTACCTGAATCTTAACATTGTACCAATTGAAGCATAACCAAAGAAATCATGATACCTCAAACTATTTGTCATCACATCTTTTCCCAAATAACTTGGTTTATTTTTCGCTTTAAGAATTGTATGCATTCGAGTTGCTTCTTCCCTGCTTAATATAAGTGCAGTTTTTTTGCACAAAATTAGAGACTCTTCGGCTTGCTTCTTGTAAGCTATTAAATTATCTGTTGTGTTACTATAGTTCCAACCTTCAATCATCCCAGAGTGCTTAAGGTATATACTCATTTGTTGTGATATTTCAACACTCAAATTTAAAAACCCTTTCCAATTTTCATTAGGTATTTGCAAAAATACTCGAAACAAAAGGTCCGAAACAATTGGATAGGCTTCGTGTGCATTTTCTTGATAAAAATCAGATTTGTTTGTAGGCCTTCCTTTAATATAAGAGAAAGCCAGAGAAGGTAATTCCACTGGTTGGGTCAATATTTTGAAATTATTTTCAATCAAAGTGTTAAAAGTGTCAAATGGGACCATTGGGGCACCCACCGTTAACTCAGTGATATTACTGCCCTTGTATAAATTTCCTAGAAACAGGAGCGACAATGGAATAGAGAAGGATAGCAAATAAAAAGCCTTGTTTTTTCTAACAGAAGCAATTTGAAATAAATTTGTGGACTGGTCGAGAGCTGCTGAAAGCAGTTGATATGCAACGTTTTTAATTAAATGCAAATTATTTGCTTTGTTCTTAGTTCTAGGCTGGTTTAAGTATGTCATTACTTTTAGTATAGCTATAGTAAAAAATATAATAATTAACCATACCCATATATTAAATACATCAACTAGACCCTTTAATTGATGCACCCAGTGAAATTGCTTGTTGTGACAGCTGACGAAACGTAACTGGGATGTACCCATTATGAAACCTGCCACTCGAATCTTCCCTACATGCAATGTCTCCTCGTCAACAATGATGAAACGAAGCTTGGGATGGATCACAACAGGATTCAAATAGAAACATTTGCTTTTATTCAGAAATTTTCTACTTAGTGTTGTATCACTGTAGGAAACTGTATTTGCAGTAAAATTTGTTGGCAGGAGAATCCTCAGCCTATGCACATCTGCAACAATATGCATGTCAATTTTTAAACAGTTATACACATACCTAACTAAGCCTAAGCATTGGTGAAAGGTTTTGAAAACCATGTTTGAGTTATTCAGTGACTTTTGTTCAGTTGTTATAAGTTTTTTCAAAAGATCTATTTTTTTCTGAATATACATCAAACATAAACAAACATACTAAAACAGCCGCTCTAAACTTGGGGAAACTTGAGATGGGTCCACTATACTTTGGAACGGGAAATGGTAGTTCTGTGTTGAGGTCTAGGAGCCTGGCACAGCGCTATTTTCCTACGGCTTTTCAAAAAGCCTAACTAGGCAAGTTCATAAAATGAACATTTTTTTTTTACAAAAAACCATAATATATTTTAAATGAAAACAGTAAACTGCTTCCTGTTTTTCTAAATTTGTATTTTACCTTGGGGACCATACTGAGATCAAGATGGATGAGACGTTTGAATTACCTGACCTGACACACTACTTGGATCAGAGTTTCCAAAATCACAGTGAGCCGCCACAACTTTCTCATCAAGACAAAAATGAGTGGATAAACAACGCTTGCGACCTGGTTCAAGATATTTCTGTGACGGAGGAACAATTTGAGGAAATCGAGAGTATATTAACCCCACCGCCTCTGCCAGTGAATATAGCCTCAAGAGGAATACTCTTCTGCCATCAAAATGTCAACAGTATTAGAAATAAGTTTGATGAGTTGAAATGGTTTATCGAGGGGTACAAACCAGCTGTGTTTGCAATGACAGAATCGAAACTGGATAGTATTAGGGACACTGACAACCTATATCAAATTAGTAGCTACAACTTTATTAGGAAGGATAGGGAAAATAGAGAAGGGGGTGGTACTTTAGTATTTATTCATGATAACTTTCAATATGAAGAGATTGACTGCGAATTAGAGCTACCTTACACTTGTGAATTGTCTATTCTTAAAATCAAAAAGGGTGGTATGAAACCGATTGTTTTTGTAGCAATTTATAAACCACCAAATGTAAAACATGAAATATTTATTAGTTTTTTTTACCAAACTGTGCTCATTTCTAAACGAACTACAGTTACAGACAGTTGTAGTGGGGGACTTCAATATTAACTTACTGATAAATGAGTCAGGCCATACACCCCGGAGAATATGGACTTTTTCTTAACTTGCAAAGAATATAATTTTAGTCAGTTACTAACAAAGCCAACACATAAC
>JAQIWN010003273.1:0-13510 GCA_034699025.1 Entomobrya cf. arborea Gr-Col-00668
TACAAAAAGTTCTGAGCCACAACACGCTACTGGTTGTTGAATGTGTTTGATTGTCACTAAACACATACCAAATTACCGCTAATATATAATTAAAACAAATATTTATGCGATGTGGCACGTACTTTATCACCATAATAGTTTCATGCTGGAAACATTGTTCTATGTTTGAGTTAACTGATTTAACCGAATCTGGAAAATTCAAGGGTAAGAAAACTTTCAACATGACTGAAACTATTTTTTGAAAATAAAACACGATGTACTTTGTTATTTCAGCATGTATAATATATAATGGAACGAATTTTTAAAATAAAAATATAACTTTTAGCTTTTTAAAAGCAAAATTTGCTCAAAAATCCATACCTTTCACAGCTATCATAGGTAAAGCAACAAATTAGATAAGCCGATACACAAAAATTGTACCACCATAATGCTCTAGTTCTTTTAATCAGAACGAACAACAGAAACGTGATACGAACGTTAAAAAATATCAGAATTCGTATGCAAAAGATACTCGCATATGGGCATTTTGCAGAAATTGTTATTTCAATACTTCAATTTGTCACTTGAATGTCAAACGAAATTCAAAATGGTCATAGAAAAGAGTAGGTTCATATAATGTAAAAAGTTACACGGTTTGAACTAAATTAATCTAGAGTTTTAAATAATGCAATGACGTACGTACTTCCAAGATAGTAATTACTATTAAAATTGACTTACAATTATTTACAAATAAATAAATATATTCTAATCATGACGTATAACATTCAATCTCGACGAAATATTATGCATGTTTGTCCCCTTATTGCAAAAATTGTAATTTTCATTACATTATTTCTATACTTTTATTAGCCATAACAAGGGTCAACTGACGAGATGCAAGGATGCATGGTGCATGCTCGAGGGGTTCTTTTTCCTTGAACAAGAATTTAGCTTTACCTCCATCTCCAGTGAAATGGCAAAGTAACTATTGACCTTGTTGTTGTCTGGTACGGTACAGGCTTTATAAGATCGATGAAATGCAGTCTTGGCTTCGTAATTCAATAAGTACTCAAAAATCTATAGAATTAGTCAAGAACGCTTTTCGATTCATGAAAGCTTTGTACTAAGTGTTATCTTCAAAAGTGATATAGATTTAATCTCATTTCTTTTGATCTTTTGTGAAACTGGAAAAGTGATGGACAAATATTGTGGAATGATCCGTTATTGAAACAACTAGAACCTAGGCTGAGTAGGATTCCAAAAGTGGTATTTTTCAACAACCAGAAAGAAATGATATGCCATGATATTCCGCTTTGTAGTAAGTTGCACCCAAGAAATTGTACCAAATTAAGTTATATTCTAAAGTACTATCCATAAATATATAAAGAACATACCAATACAAAGTAGGAGCACAAAAATTGCTGGATATTTTACTGTTGACTTTTTTGACAGTCAATGATTCAGACTTTTTGTTTTACTTTCGGAATTTTCGGAATGTCCAGATTCCAGTACTTTCGAGTGCACTATTTTGTTAGAGTAAGCCATAAATTTTTATATAGGATCTAAATGGAAATCTTAGAAAATGCCCTAAAGTAGACACGTGTCGTTTAAATTTACACACAACATAAGGTATTTATCCACATGGTCCTTTTAAGTAAATAAAATTTTGCAGACATATCGTCATGCAATATTGTAGTTTAAATATGCAAGACAAAGAATTCTTTCTTTCAAAGAACGTTAGTTTGCTGGTGTATGTGCGCAAAAAATATTCATGTTTATATTTGTAGTCTTTTAGAAAATGTAATAGAGCCATTTTTTAGATAATGTATTATGTAGACAAATAACTTAATATGTCTTTAGCATTAATGTTCTTAGCAGAATAAGAAAAGCTTCTGTTAAGGAATTCTCACGAAATGTTGGGAATAAATTGGCATACTTATCATTGGTCTTATAAAATTGTGATTTTTTCTTAAACCTGAAAGAAGATTTAACAAAGCTGGAAGAAATGGCATCATCATTATTGTTTACTTCTATTGTAGATCATATTGACGTAGACTATTAGGTACCTCAATATTTCATTCAAATCAAACTTTAGTTCATAATCTTGGTTTTCATGTGTAATATGATGATTTACTTAGTTTTTTTTAATTCTGAAAGTATTTCCCAATTAAACCTTGAACTGATTTTACTCACATATAATTGGTGACCCAATTATCTATTGAAATCAGAAAATATAGTGTCAGTTAATGCACTAGTACTATTAAAAGTAAATGATGAGTATTATTTTGTCAGTATATTGTTAATTAGGTTGAAATAACGTATGACTACAAATATTTAACATGATTGTTAAATCTGTTACTACTCATCGTCGGTCGTGAAAGTCGTTAAACTTAATATGGAGAAAGTTAGTTAACGTCATAAATTTCCTTGGGCAATATGAGCAATTAAGTGGGTAGCTTATGGTAAAATTAAAAATCGTTTGAAATGTATTGATTGCGAGGCGACGAATGCTTTATTAAAATACGATTCTTGAAATATTTGAGAATACGCCAGAGTCATCTCAATCATTATGTAATAATTGAATCCTTACAAATGGCTTTTTGATTTGTATGGGTGAAATGAAGGTAGAGTTGCATTGAAGCATTAAAATTACATTAGTTATTCAATCGAGCATTTTCATGCTTGTTTGGAGTTTGTAAATGCAATCAACATCTGGTTACATTCAAATTTGTGACGTCTTTAAAGAAATGATTACTAGAGCATATGAGTACTACATACAGAGCCTTTGGCTAAAAGTCCTCTTCCTATTTGATGTCAATGTCCTTTGGTCTGAATACAGTATGATCATGGTATCTTGAGCAATATTCTACTTCTTTCTTCTATTTTTGGCAACCTAAGAACTGTAACTTTTTAGTATTTACTACGTCTCAGTTTTACATTGAATTAATGTTTGTTGCATTTCTAGCATTTAAACCAGGAAACCGATGCAAAGCATTTTTTAACTTAAGACTCTAAAACAATAATGAATTACGACACAAATTATACTTGCTTAGATTAAATTTAAATCTGATGGATTGTCTTTAATAGCACTAATAAATATACATGCTCACAAACAGTTAAATCATGTTGAATACATACAGGTTCCACTTAAATTATAAGAGAAGAATTATTATGAAACAAAACTTATCATAATTCATTTCTACAAAAAACATATATTATATTTTTTCAAGAATATTATCTCTAATCGTGAGAGTTATTTTTTTTACTTTTGTCATCTGTCATGATTTTCTTATACATTTTGACTAAGCTACGGGAAGATAAAATTTTTGTATTTCCTCGTTAGGGAGTGTTTGTTTTACATGTTCTCTGTGGTAAAAGAAACATCATGTAATTCGAATGATGCAACAAATAAAAGAAGTTGATCATAGTTGATTTAGAGAAGAAATGGAAGTGCAGAGTTGGTTTATGTAACTCTAGTTTACAAGAAAAATGTAATAAATGGAGACAAGACGTTCAAAGAGAGGATCAGTTCCAACATGAACAATTATGCTCATTTTCTAGAGATCTTTCTAAATTTGAGGCGGTAGTATAGGACAAATACTTACCTATTTCGTGATACATAAAGAAAAACAATAGTCTACGTGATTTAATTCCCTAAAGCTTTCGTAAATTGACTTTAAATTTCAAATTTACTGTTCTTATTCAAAAATGAACAAAAATATTCATTAAGTAACATTTGCCAAATTCTATATAGAATAAGTTGTGTCGTCTTTATTTTCAAACACGTGCCAAGGCAATTACATATTCTTGTCTACTGATTGAAATTCTTGAAAGTAACTAATTAACACGAATCATATTGCATTGAATTTTAACGTCTTGCTTCGTTCTCATTTTGTTGTTAATGCAAGTATGTAGTTTCAGATTAACGGCGGAAATAGAACAATCTTAGTACATGATCATTATCACCATTGAAAATCCTTCTGGTAACATTTAATTACGTAACTTTTGTTTCAATATGGCGTGATCTTATTTTTTCAGCTTTGCTAATCTTCTTGGCTGAATGCATAACTAGGATTTTAAATTTAGTAATACGCCAATAAATTTTGTATTGATCTTTTTTCACACCTCTAATGAGCTAGGTAGTATAATCTAACTAAGCATTTCCTTTATTCTAAACCCCAAAAATTCGGGCAGTTGAGAGAGTAATTTACCCCTTGGGGAATCTCAGTCGTAACTTATTCATTTGATGTAGCAATTAAAAAATCGAAAAGACGAGAACTACCACCAATCATTATTTAACTAAGAAATACTTAGATTTTGTGTATTACGTAATTAATTATCGTAATAAATAATGACTGCATACGAATGATGAAATGAAAAACCAAATAATTTCATTCAATTTCAAGTAATGTCTATTAGGTAATAAACACTGTTGAGTTAAAAACATATTAATATCATACATCACTTTCGAAATACCAGTGGCGTAATAAACTTTTAAACATACAAACATTTTCTTAAAACCATTTATATTGCGTGGTTTTATAAACAGAATGCCACATATAAGGCGTTGCTTCATAAATATGAAATAAGTGATTGGGGTTTTTAATACTTTCGTCAAGACAACCACATTTTGTCAAACAGAAATGTTGGGTTTTCGTAACTTTCCGAAATTTTCCATTCCTACACTGAATAACATATTTCGATGACAAACCACTTGTATTTATGCAAGTTTAAATTGGTGGTTCGCATAACATACTTGTTCCGGTGAACAAATATCTCAAATAAAAATCTGGACTGTAATTACAAAATAAAGTTTGTTTTTTCACTTCATTAACTTATTAGAATGTGAAAACCTGAGTAATTGAATTTTTAGTCCATGTAAAAACATAATATGCTTGCACAGAGACCTTACTGTCATGCATATACAATACGTTATATAAGTCATTGCGTCCACATAATGCTCTTAGACATTACCCTGACAAAGATGGAAGGAGTAACTGTTAACTTTACACAAAGCTTACTTTCAGACCTTTAGGGATTCAATAATTACAATAAATGTGTATCAAATCGGAATTCACTATAGAAATTAATTATAACTGATCATTTTAATGGCTAAAAGAGTTGTCTTTATTTTTAAAGTTCGAGTAATTAATTATAATGCATTCATAATTTACAGTGACAAGTTTGACTTGGCATACAACAAAGAACTAGGAGATCCAATTACTTAAGAATAAATTTTTAGAGCATAAAAAATGTTGTTTAGGAGAAAGTTATCCATATTATATACATAAATCAATGTACATATTTCTTCGTTAGGCTTTTTTTGTTGCAGCTTATTTGCAACTACTAAAGTAAGAAATATTCCGTATAATGCATTCAACTTTTTGGAATTTTGCATCTATGAATGTTTAATTCAGTGAAATTATGTTGTATCGCATTACATTCGAAGCTCTGGTCAAAACTCAATAACCGGAATCGGAGATGACAAAACTATAAACCTTTTCTCAAATTACCCTGTTCCCAAATCCTAAGTCGAACATTTTTGAAGTGCCAGCAGAATACAGCTCTATATGCAGTGAATGTCTTGAGCTAAATGACAAGATTGTGAAACACTTTCTACAGCTTTTTCTGTAGCATGTCACTCGAGAGAAAGCTTTCAAGGTGAAAGCAGACTAGAGACCATATAAAGAAGCTGCAGATGCTGTCACTGACTTCAGTCTGGAAGTAGCTTTCGGGAGGAGCACAGAATCCCTGTGATTTTAGTTGTATGTGAACAACAACACTGAACGCTAAAGCGGTTAGTTTATAACTTAAAGCGTTAAGTGTTTGTGGTGAAAACATAATTTAACGACCTAAGCAATTTCACATTTTCATTTTGTCCAATGAAATTAAATTTCTAACTTGTATAAAAACAAATTGTTTCAAGTGAGGTATTTTTGTGCAGAAACTTTTTGTATGAGAGCAATTCCAAAGTCAACGTCTTCGACAACATTTATACCAAAGGTACAATCAAGAAAATCATGTAAAATATTTCGTTTAAATCATCTAAAGGAAATTAATTATCGTTAAAATTATTATGCATATCTCTACGAGAAAATGTGCTCTGTTGAGAATAAATAATTGTAAATAAAAATGACTAACTGTGAGCATTGACTCTTGTGTGAAATAATATAATTGCTTTGGTTGATCTGTCAAAAAATATCATTTACGTTGTTAACTTGGCACCATAGCTGTGTAAGTGTTTCTAATTGTGAGAAAATCGCTAGTGTAATTTTGAATTTCTGTATCGTGCCAATGGTTTACAGCAAAGCTTACGAAGCGTAAAATACGGTAAAGTAGATGGAAAAAATTGAAACCGCGAATATAAGTAGTCATATATTATTCCCTAGAAATGAATCGCTTTTAACCCGATAAAAAACTCTTGTAACCAATACAGAATCTGCAAAATTTAGCTAGTTTGATACACAACTTTTGACGACTGATATAATGTAATATTAAAAAATGAAATAATTGACACTTGGCTTTTAATTGTTATACCATCATCAAAAACTGATTTATAGTGGTAACGCCATAATGCTCATTATTTTCGACACAAATAATTAGAAATATCTTTAGCTCAAGCAGTCATATCTAATAATGGAGTCTGTTTTGCACAATATTCAAAAACTATATCATGGTGGCTCTCCAGCAGAAGATGATGTTATCTACACAAGCAATGATTCTAGCTACAATGATTGGTTATCAGGTAATACAAGTTATAGCAACAAGTCTAATTACAAAAATGATCTGACGAACGTATCTTCCCTGGTATCATCAATAGCACATTATATTTCAACCGAGAACTACGATTCAGCAGAACGTGACAACAAAACCGAAAACAACTTTCCCCTCGCAAGATTGTTAGATGAAAGTTGGTGGAATGTTTTTGATGAAAAGTATCTCCGTCACAGTTGGGAATGGACACTAACACTAATAATTGCTTACATGACTATTCTTATTGCTGGTGTGGTTGGAAACTGTATGGTGATTTTAGTGGTACTTCTTCGCCATCAGATGAGAACTGTGACAAACATATTTATCATGAATTTAGCAGTGGCAGATCTATTTGTCATTGTCTTTTGCGTGGGTCCTACATTATTAGCAAATACTTTACAACGTAAGTTCAACGACACTTCTTTTAAGTAATCCATGTGACTAGTATAATGTTGTGGGTGAGAAATGAGTGTCCTACTTTGACATTTTCTTTTCGAACTTTTGTTTTAGCGTGGATCCTTGGGTCGTTTATGTGCAAAGGTGTGGCATATATACAAGGTGTATCTGTTTGTGCAGCTGCATACAGTCTTGTTGCTATTTCACTTGACAGGTATTCAAAATTAAGATGAATTAGGACAAAAGATCGATGTTTCACTTAAAAATCGATACATTATGAGGTATGTCTTGGTTATAATGTCACTTTTACAATTTTCTACTCTTTATTTTTTAGATGCTACGCAGTTTATAGGCCATTGGACCGTTACCGAGGAATATCCAAATCGCAAGCATTTAAAACTATTAGCCTCATTTGGATAATAGCTTTAGTATTGACGATTCCATGGGCAGTGATATTTGAAATTGTAATCTCAGAGGAGGATGGTCTTGCCTACTGTAACGAAATTTGGAGCGATGAGCTTTACGAGAAAATGTACTTTCTCTTTGTGCATCTGATATTCTGCTATGGTCTGCCTTTGGTAATAATCTCAGTTTCTAATGCAGTGGTGTGGTGTCACGTTACAAATCGCAATGTACCCCAAGAATCTGCCTCTGCCGCAATTATCGTAAAACGAGTACACCGACGAGTGAAAGAAAACGTGCGAAAAATGCTGGGGATTGTAACTCTTACTTTTCTGATAAGTTGGTTACCTTTGTACATTCTCGTTACGAGAGTAAAGTTTGCAAGTGATATGAGCGAGTCTGAAATGAACTTGATTGAGATAATCATGCCGTTTGCTCAATGGCTTGGAAGTTGGAATAGCTGCATAAATCCAATATTGTACGCCTTTCTCAATAGAAAGTTTCGGGAAGAGTTTCACTCGCTTTTACCATCATGGATTCATTTCTTTCATCTCAACAAAATGATGGGTATGGGAATGGGTGGATATGGTGTTAACATTTCAACTCGTAATAACTCCAGTACTTATAGGCGGAGTCGTTCTGAAGGAAGCCGTCGCAACTCTGCTCGTAATTACAATAGAGGAAGTTTTAATCGTACCAGTATACTTGTCAGCAACTTTCATAATAACATTGTAACAAGTTCTACAACAAGGGTACCTGCAAATACGTTGAGTGTCAACTTCGAAGATAAAAATAATTTGCCTGTAAGCAATACCACAAATGGTGGAGTAACAAACGTTAAATCAGGGACCGTTACGGATCTGTAGATTTTACTGTGAGTTTTAGCATACTTAAATTAGACTAGTGTTTGTGGCTCAGTGAATACTCATATAACTAATTTTTGTTGCTGTATAATTATTGTAAAAATTCAGGAAGATTACATTAACAATTTATGATCAAATACTATTAAATAAAATGATTGCTTTCTTGCAAAATAGTCGGTTATTCTGTAGTTTTGTTTACTATTGCATATAATTCATACTTGTGGCCTCATTGAAGAAATTTATTTCCAAATCTTGATGGCCTAAAATGTTGAATTTACTTAACATGTTTAATACATATTTACTTATGTGCTGTATGCTGTATGTAAGTTTTAAAGGTTTAATGAAATAAGTTTGCCGAAATATACCGTGACGACTTTTTTCCTACAAAGATATCTGATATCGTCGAAAAACGTGCAATGCATTATGTTATAGTTTGCTTTGCTAGTATTTATCAAGTACCCATTTACGATTTCTGGCAGCTAACATTTCAATTTCTTTTCAGTTTTTTGTCAGGTCCTTAACTTTTTTGGCTAACAATATTGCGGTAAATCTTTTCCATGGAACACAAAAAATTGTATAATATGTGTGATTTTTTAAGCTGTGGTTTAAAATTTCACAATGGTACAGGCGAACTTGAAATATCTTGAACTGTACTTCAGACCACCCTGTTTAGCAAGAGAGTAGAAAAGCAAATACCTTTTTAAAAATAGGTTAATTATTTTGCATTCTTTTGTCTGGTTTTAAGGTTGCAAAGAATGTAAATTAACAGTAAAAATGCTAATAACCGTTAAATGTCAATACACTAGATCACTAAAATAATATCCCCTATTAGCTAGCAATGCACGTTTAAAGAGCAAGGAATGTCTAGTATATGTATAATCTTAGGCAACAGGTCAATGACATTGTGACACAATTTTTACAGAAAGTTGAGAAATCTATAAACACTTCACAACAAAAGTATAGACACATACAAAAAATAAGGGACGTTAACCAGTTGAGTGAAAGCAATTCTTGTTTAAGCTAGTTATGATTACAAAATAAACGAGTATGAAGGGATTACAGCACTCATATCATCCTCATTTCAGTTACTACTTGAATATCACTACAATGTCCAGCAAATTTTTTCAAACCGACAACTCTAATGACATCCATTGTGTACTTACTAATTCCATATTAAAGTGCCAAATTGAATTCCAAATAAACCAGAAATATACTAAAGCCACGCTGCTACTACACTATGGTCAGCAACTTGCAATGCTTGAATCAAGTAAAACTCGACATCGGCTTTGTTCTTTGTCATCGAGTCCTTTTCATTTATCCTTACACGTCAACCGAACTATTAAACAGATAATTCGGAATTTCCTTTCGGCAAAACTTAAAACACAATTACAACGTAATCTGCTGGATATATTTTATTAATCATTCGTAAACATTGCGTAATAAGCCCCTTCATATTACTTGCAACTTGCAAAATGTGAAAATGGCAAATTGAATACCCGAAAGACATTGGATAGGACCACTAATTTTAAACACACAGCTTTTTTAGTAAGTAATTCATTGACATTCACAGAAAATAAAACATTGAGAAAGGTATCAGATGAGGATATCATATCTGCAAACTGCCGGTTGGATACCACAGAAAGGGAAAATTATTCGTGTTTTGTTACTCATTTATTTATATGACGTACTGGATTTTCATTTAGATCTGTTTATACCCAATATGTATATGCATAAAAATAACTTTCTTTAGAGCGCTAACAGTTTTCAACCATTCTACATTAATGATAATTTTATCACCGATATTCTAAATACACCGACATTACACGCTTTTAAAAACTGTTTCACATAAAAATGGTATTGACGTCGTTAAACAATATTTTCGCTGTCTTGAGTTTTGTATGTTGAAATCTTTAATTCTGCTGTTTCTTGTGCAAAAACATCACGGTAAAAAGAGCTACAAAGTTTTTTTTTCTGAATCAAGATGAAAGTTAGCTATAATGTTTTGCCAGACTTATAAATACAATGGCCTCTCTAAAAAGTGGAAGTTTCATGTAGGTACTTGTTGATCTTCTGCAAAAGAAAGTTTAGTTTACTTCGCCAAAGACTACTAAAATTTGCGTATACGGTTTTTACTGCATTCTTGCATAAACTATTTTATTTTCAACCAATATGCATGGATTACTACAAAACATGTTGTTGCCTTATTTCTGACATGAATTTTTATTAAGTTAGTAAATAACATGTTTTACTAGAGAAAGCACAATTACCACATATAATGTAAAATTATGGTCAACGGAACTTCATTATATTTATTTAGTTTACAATGTTTTTACTTGGCTAACATTAAGGCTTCTATTACTGACATAAAGCTTTTTTTTAAACATTACAAAACTTGACAAGGAAAAAAGCTCACATACATATATTGCGATTGTATAAAATTTTCTCCAGAACAAATTGATCAGAACAGCTGCAAAAATAACTGAAAAACTTCCGTCTTAAGGCAGAAAGTAGCTTCTTTAATAGTAAAATAACAAATAAATGAAATGAATTATTTGTATAAATTCAACGGAATCGGAATTTTCAACGGAAAATGTGGCCGCCATTTATTTTGTGAAATGAAATAGGTGTCGGCTTTAGCTCAGTAATAGTTATGAAAAATTTAGTAGCACAAAATAGTTATTTTGAGCGCTGCAGCAGCTTTCGTAGTGGTATTGCGAGTGCTGACATTGAACTCAAATAAATTGCAGATTAATAGGATTTTCAACTTTGTACAACTTTTGCATATGACTGTTGTGAATAGAATTATTGAAAATCCGGATTATTGTAAAGTTGCAAAGATGTTAAAATGTCACTGTAATACAGCTCCTGTAAGTTTTTACTCATAGGTATGTGTAGTAGAGCAGAACTGTCTTAAAAATTTGAAAATTTCATTACTTCAGTTGGTTTATATTAATTTCGTTTCTGAAAATCTTCCTGTAAAAAATATTTGGAAAATAAAAGCACAGGCAGAGTAAATCAATAGGTATACATTTATGAAATTTTCTACAACTTTTACAACTTAAGTCCTTGTATCGAAAACTTGTTTTTATTAACATCCGAATTTTCTTTCAGACCATAGTCGTGCAGACATTTATTTCAAGTTGTATGTTCACTTCACCAGTGAGCAATTATCAGTAGTACAAAAGTTTAAAACTAAATGATTAAAACTTATAACTACTTCATACTTAACTTTTAAAAAAATCAACAAAATAATTTAAATTTAACTGCGATTTTTTAAACTAGTGACAAGCTTTACTGCTACACACGTGTAGACAGTTTTCTTAAAGAAGTATTTCCATCATATTTTCAGACTCTTTGGACCGATAGTCATGTGGCAAAAAAGAAACCTCGTGGTGTTTAAATATCCATCAAAAACGGTTGTTTGTTTGAGTGCAAGTCAAAAGTTTGGTTTACATAAACTTGGGACAAATTACGTAAAATTGGAATATTACAGAAATTGTTATACAACAGAAAGCATTAGTGATGTTAATAACTAGACAAGATCGTTTTTTAGACAATACTAATAAAATTAATTAAAGAAATTTCGTAACAGGTTAAGACTTATTAAGTCAAATCAGCAAAATACATAAGTAAACCTAAAGAGCCATAAAGTTTTGTTATTCCTATATAAGAGCTCTAATAAGCAACATAATTAAAATTTTGCGTTCCTTCTCGCTTAACAGTTTGTCAGAGTCAGAGTCATATTGTATTTCAACCACACAAATGACTAATTTCAATGACGTCACAACAGTTTTACGAAAACAAAATATAAGTCAAATCCTTGTACTACGAAAAATTCATTTTGGGTAAACATCTCCATTCAGTAAATCAAAACCAAATTGATATTGGTTTTACATAATCGGGGTTTCCAAACGTAAATTGACATGCCAAATCTAAATTCAAAATTTAGTCTTCTTATTTACTCTTAGTAATGAATGGAATGTACAATCAACAGCAAATATTTAGAAATGGGAAATGTCTAAATATCAATATCTGTTGAAAAGGAATATGAATTAAGTAATGAACTAGCTTCAAAAATACATCATTAAATAGTAAACTAAATTAATATATAGCAAAGACAAACTTTGACTTCAAACCAGTCCTTGTTGCTGAATTGCAAAAATAATTATTTAGCCAAAATAACGTTAGTATAGTATTTCAATATTAAAATCACTAGTTACAAAAACGACAAATCAAGCCACGAAAACTTATTTGGTATTCCTCTACTAGAAAAGCAAGTGGCAAGCAATCGTTTTTTGCTAATTAAAATGACTTCTATCACAACCCTAGTCATGATTTTGTAACCTTTGTAAAGGTGAGCATACAAGAGTCGATCTACCAATTTCTTTGCTTTGCTTTACAAGTATGTTTTGTGAAACAGGCTAGTAGTCTGAGTGTTTGTTTTTTAAAGTTAGTTTTCCGGATTTCAGTATTAGTGGTTAGTTCGTATTGATTTAAATTATTTAGTTATGGTTACGTTGATGTTTGCGTAATATAAGATATTTGCATCACAAATGTTACACTCAAATTGTATATTGTGTTACATTACATGTGTGGAAAAAACGCTAATCAATCTATTAATATGTCACTCTATGTTCATGGATATAACATTACTAGAATATAAAGTGCTAGTGCAACACTAGTTGACTACGTCATGATTTTATAATACAGATTGTTTAACGATTCATTAGTGTTCAGATAAATTATGTATATTTTGAACTCTTACATGTTATATTTCATCATGTCTTCTGTTTTTACATGGTAATAACATGGCATGAGTACCAAAACCTTATCTGCAGAGTCTAATCTTAATTAAATAGATAAGCTATCAAAACTTGGTAACTTGAATACGCTACATAAATACATCCACGTTTTGACCTAAGTCCTAATTTATATTCCAACTGTCTGCAAAAAGACTTTTAAGTTTTTACCGAAGGTTCCGGGCAATTTATTGATATCTTAGCAGGTAGCTAGTAATCTTACATTCTTCGGCACTTCAAAACGCTCATCTTTTCATGTATGATAGATTGGACAATGCCTGCGCTTGTGTTTTGTTATCGTGGATCTGTTATTTTTAT
>JAQIWN010003274.1:0-13510 GCA_034699025.1 Entomobrya cf. arborea Gr-Col-00668
TAATTCTTTTTATCTCTTAAGATATGAGCACATACATGTTTAATGAATGACAAGTTGTCACTAGACTGGACAACTTATAGAAGCAAGTGAGCACTATCAAGATCAAATTCTAATTTTGAGAGATAAAGAGTGGAAAAACTATAAGCTTTTAATAAGCAAGTATAATTCTTTGCTTTTATAACTATTCTACAATGTAACCCCACGCCTGTTTACAAGAGTTGTGAAAAATTATCTGTCGGTAAGCTGATAGAAATGGTTAACACTTAACCCTTCTCTCTCTCTCTGTCTCTCTCTTCTTGCATGGATTGTGTAGATGTGAATACATGTATGTATGTCACGAGAATTACGTGATAAAAGGCTGAAAAAATTCACAGTTTGTATTTTTATACAATTACTATACACCAAGTTAAAAGAGCCCATCCATAACACCCTGTGTTAGCATGATTGTTATTACAACGCGATCTTGTGATCATTATGGTCATAATGTTAAATTGTTAAATATGAACTTAATTTTTAACCACGATGGTGTTGTTTTGATGGGACATTTTTCCAGAAAAGCATAATATATAATTAGTACTATATTAAATATTTAAGCATGTACATTTTGTACACATATTTAAGAAAATGTCAATTTTACGATAGAAGGTCACGAAAGACTTGTTTCTCGACTCTACTGGACGATTTATGATTAACTATAAGAAAATGAATTCAAACATGATGTCTATCGATGATGTGACTATGATATATGGAGAACTTTAATATAAAAATTTAGCATGCACACATAATATATATAAAATGAATTCATCAGCATGTTCTGATAAAAACCAAATTCTTAAAAATGTGTACACAATTATACTTCACTTGATCATAATAGTGTTTAACATATTGGTGGTCATTATCAGGCTGCTTTTAAGTTTCCAGAAATATTTTAATCTAAAATTTCATACTAAAAGAAGTAATTCAAAAGGAAATACCAAAATGTCTTCATATCCAGTTTCCATTTACTTTGTTGATGCATTTACAACAAATTTGAACTCTCCATTCACTGGGAATCCGGCAGCGGTTTGTTTTTTGGATAGTGATGTAAGTTAACTTTGCCAGTTTGCTCGTACAACTTTCAAATATTTTAAAAAGGAGAATATTATATGCGATCATGTATTTTTTTATGCAGGAAGATCTTTCAGATGACATGAAGCAAAAAATTGCCAATGAAGCCAACCTAAGTGACACCGCATTCGTCTCTTATCGATGGTCCAAACCTGTAAGCCATGAAGATGAAGTGGCTGAGGAACCCTCTGTCCCAGTTACAGCGGTTGACACCCCATTAATTAGGCGTACACTGCGTTGGTTTACCCCAACCAGTGAAGTACCTCTTTGTGGACATGCCACAATAGCATCAACAAAAGCCCTTGTTGAAATTCTAGCTGAGAAAGAACCTGAACTGAAAGAAAAGGATGAAATTCTCATAGAATTTGAGTCGAAATTCCGGGGACTTCTGGGAGCCAAGTTTGACTGCAAAACGGAAAGAATTACATTGAATTTTCCGTGTTCCCCATGTCTTCCTTTGTATGCTGATGGGGAGAAATGGATTGAAGAATTGATTGCTGCAATTGTATGTCCGGATTTTACATCCGATTCCATTCAAGATGTTCAATATAGCCCACCAGCCAAAATCATCTTGCTTAGACTATGCGATCATTTAAATGAAAACGATTTAAGAAGAATTAGCCCTGATTTCAGCAAGCTAAAATTGGTGGAAAATTGTGATGACATGTTTGGGGTGCTGGTCACAGTAAAAGCCAAAAACCCTGATATTGAAAAAGAGAAACCTCATTTTTATTCTCGCTTCTTCGCTCCTTGGGTTGGAGTTCCAGAGGATCCAGTTTGTGGGGCAGCTCATACCGTCCTGGCGCCATATTGGACAAAGGAGTATTTTAGCGGATTTGGAGAAACTCTTCTTGCAAGACAACACTCCCTTCGAGGTGGAAATCTCTATTGTACTTTAGTTGATTCTGAAAGGGTTACTTTGGCTGGGGACGCGCGTATCATCATCAAAGGAACGTTGTTGGTTCAACCCACAAGAGAAGATATTTATAGTTAGGATTTTACTAAAAATTAGTACAAAAATCAACCAGTCGTCTTTGGCAGTTAAAAAATAAAGATAAATCATTAAAATGTTTGGTTGGTACATGCATATGTGCACATGATATTTTGTTAACACAATTTTTTATTGAATACATACATTTATTTTTAGTTTTCAACTGAACAGGGATAAAAGATTCTGTGAAACATTTTGAATGGAATACTTTGTTCTTTATTAGTCCATCACGTAAAAAACCCATGTGGTACTTTAGCATAAAAAAGGAATAAATTCCAGTCTTCTTCACGTCGTGTTGGTCAAAGAATGAAATGAAGAATGATAGGCCTTGCATAGGTTGTATCAAAAGTTTTCAAAATTCATAGAGGAATGAACTAATTTGTGTACCATGTGTCATTGCCAAAATGTATTTTCAGCACCGTGTCCAACTATCTATTTTACGTTGCATTAAAATATTTTACATTTTAGGGATATGCTTTATGGAATGGATTACGTTGGACCCTTTGATGAAATTCCGTTAAATGAAATACAATAGGATTTCATCTTTCGTAATGAGACCTTTTTTTGAATAACACGCAAAATGCAAACCCATGCAAACATCATTTTTAACCCTTTCTTTTCGACGAAGGCGACAAGTCAAAATTTTCCACGATGACCCTACGATACCAACACGATTGAGTAGGAATTAGTGCACGTGGCATGTATATGCTTGGCTGACTGAAGAATAAGAGATTAAGTTGGCACCTGGGATATATGATATATGATTTCTCGGTTTTCCCTTGTCCGTTTATTCTTCCCATATACAAATGTAGCTTTTATAAATCCCTATACACATTTACGTATTGTTTTATGCACAAAGTTCATAAAATTCGAGAATTTTCTTGAACTACCACTTTATTTAAAGGTATCTGCAGGTACCTTAACCTACAAAGAAAACATTGGTTGGTGGGGTTCTGGCAATTACATATTCAGATTTTGTCGGTCAGACATCAGCAGTATAAATATCGCTCACATTTCTGGCCCAATCATCATAATCCGTCATAAACTTGGGACAGCAACATTTAATTTCAAATTCTAGCTTTGTCATTTAAACTTTTTTAAAATGCAGCGATTTACGTTTCGCTGCGTCGTTATCCTTGGAATAGTCGGTATCGCTGTAGCGGCATCCGTTCCAAAGGATGCTGAGGACTGTTCTGTTGCTGCTGACCCAGCCGTAAGTTTTTAGAGTTTATTTGAAATTATACGTCTTCTTTTATCAACGAAATCCTGCATAGTAAACTAAAATTTATATTTCTTATTTTGTTTTATACAGGCTTGTCGATTGAGAGTAGGTGACCCCAAATCCGGAGGAGGTGGTGGTGGAGGGGAAGGCGGTGGGGGAGGTGGAGGCGGAGGTGATGGAGGAGGTGGTGGAGGTGGCGGCGGAGGAGATGGTGGTGGTGGTGGAGGAGGCGGAGGAGGAGATGGCGGCGGTGGTGGAGGCGGGGGTGGTGGTAGCGATTCTGGAGGAGGTGGTGGAGGCGGGGGTGGTCGTTGAAACCAGCGAGTTTGAGACTGAGATTAAATACATTGTAACAAATGGTGCCACAAATTTAAAAAATCAATATGCATCGGTCAATTTAATTTATAATCAAAGCTAATGACGTGATGCTACTTTCGATAACATTTTAAGTTTCAAATAAAAATAAATATTTTTATTTTCCAGTTCAAATTGTTTTGTTATTACATGTACGCTTCAATATAAACATTCAGTTCATAACTTTCATGGTGCATGAAATCACAATCACTCATAAAAGTTACTCAAATTACATTGATTGATATACCTCATCTGGCTCGTGCTAATTAAAATCTTGTACTGTTCACATCGCATAACCCACTTCTAATAGCACTTCAGTGTGAATTATCAGCAATTCAGTTATTTCATAGTATTCCAGCCAATAGATCATCTACATTTCAAATTACACTCACAAGTGTGCTGTGCCGTTAAATTATTATCTGATAAACACAAATGAGTACTAACTTTCATTACTTTTACTCGGTTTAACTATCGATCTTTCTTGCCACTAGTTGTCACCATCTCCTTTCCTTAGTTTTGAAAGAAGTTAAGTTATATATATCATATCATAAGATCGTAATATCATTGAACAAGGGTGTATACTTAACATTAAATATTAAATCATTACATATTATAATAGTATAAATGTGATCATAGTCAATATTTACAAAAAAAGATATAGATACACCTTAATTATTTAAAACTTTAATTTCAATCAATATAATAAAACTCGTATGCTATATTTATGTACATGAGTTATTTACAGGTACTTATCTAAACGTTTTAGCCTCTTTTGCTTTGTATTCATTGTAACAAAATGAGAAAGTCAAGTTGCTTTTTTAGAACAAGCAACATTCACCGAATATCCAAACTATTTCGGATTTCTCCGAATGACAGTCAAGAAAATAGTACAATGTACCATTTCCAAACAATAAGAAGTACTCTTAAAACTACAATAATTTGTTTTGCTATTTATACAAAATTCGTTATAAACTAGATTACAACTAAAAATGTATACTTAATTAAGCCTCTTTAAAGTTCATTATAAAATGCTGTGAAATGAAACACCGGATGTGCCACTTGATGGACGAATACTTTGATACCAAAGCCATTAATCGTCTTACAATAGTAAAAAACTCCCTTCTACAAATTAGGTTTGCTTCTTCGTTGTCATCATAATATACATAAAGTTACATATAAAATTACATAGATAGATCTTGTAGATTCCTTAAAAAATGAATAGGTAAGTCTTGAATTCACCCCTGAACACGACTGACATATTTGACAGTACATTTCAACAATATACCAACAGAATGTTTCAAGCCAGGCTTTAGTAACACAAAGTACGTCCTTCAAAACAATTAGGGATTATTGGAATGTATGGAGAAGGTGCATGTTTTAAGCTTGCAAAGGGGAATACATCATTTTAATTTCAGCACCATTTTATGTTAGTGATGGGTTAGTAATTTGAATGAGATATGAAAGTTAAGTAAAAGTTTAAATAGGTAGGTAGAGATGCATTTAATCATCAAAATCGTCGTCATATTCATCGTCCCCGTTTCCTCCTTTATTGCATTCACAAGCGCACCCTGTGATAACTGGATGTCTCACTTGAATCCATCGACACTTCTTTGCTTTGTCATAGTCTTGACAGTGCCATCTGAGAAGGACCTACAGTTAAATGGGGCAAATTTATATTGATTATATAAGCTGCAATTAAGAGCATGCAAATTGTACGGAATTGAAAAAAGTTGGAAATTTAGAAATACCTTATATTCGGCTTCGCTAGGTTTACAGGTCATACCGGGTGGTATGGAACAAGACCTCTCTGAATGGCACTGACCTTCTTTTAACCATCTTGGCCAAAAACGAATTCCTAAGTCCCTCCACTTTTCAATTACAGGGCATGAAGTATAGGCCCATAAGAATTGAACTAGTTTCCTCCTCAATTTTGGAGTCAATCTTGTTCGCAGTTTAGTGCCGTCTGGTAAAGCCAATGCCCCGTATTGCAGTTTCCGGATGAACTTTGGAACTGTGTTACTTTGTTCATCATGCTAAAGTTTAGAAATGATGTAATTATAATTAAGTCTTTCTTTCTTTCCCTCTTGAATTTTGCCTGAAATGTAATTTGAATCATGAATATTGTACCTACCTCATTTACTGGTACTATTCTCCCCTTTTTATTCCTTTTAAAAGGAAATCGCATAGTACCATTAGGGTGAGTAGTTAACTCAATTGGTCTTCTTATGCTCATATAATTAGAATCAAAATGCTTTCCAAGTTTCATTCTCAGTTGTCTTATGTCCATTTCTTCCTGTCGTGGATCATACTTAGTTCCAACAGGCTCTTGCAGCTTCTTAATTGGGAAAAAGTCTCTTGCAGGACTGGGACGCATGAGGTATTGCTGTTGATGATTATTTGGATGATTAACACCACCATATTTTCTACCAGTTCCGCTCTGTCCTCTGACTCCGAGAACAAAGAAGGAACTTTCGTTTACTAAACTGAACAGCCCTAATACTGCTGCATAGCCAAACCACGAAATGACCTGAAAGAAAATAAAAATTATTCTATGTATATTTTGTATTTAATGAAAGTATGAAAGTAAGAGAGAATTTGCTACTTTAAAAAATGGAAATCGTATTTATGAGTGACATCATCATGATGTATGATATGATAAAATGAGAGCGATGAACCGGAAATAGGAAAAAAATAAAATAGTTACATATTTAAACAAATTGTTTTGACGTGATTTCTACTCGGCAGATTCAATGCACGTAAATAATACACCAGAAAGGTGGTTCAAAGTGGTAATTCAAGATTCAAAGATTTATTGAATTGACGCTTGTTTCTCAGAACAAGGGGAAGCCCAAATGAGCCAATCCCACAGATTTAGTAGACAAACAGGCGATTTTCAAAATTCTTCGTAACATCAACTTTTATTGCGCATTCAATATTTCACCAACTAAACAAACAGGTGCAGATGTGAATGTGAAATTTTTGTAACGAAAGATAAAAAAATAACTAAATGAACTGCGCAAATGTCATCATCTCAAAGATTGGTAATCCTAATAATAGGAACTCCTACATCAGCAGAATATCATTAAAGCTTAATTATAATTAAAATGTCTCATCCTACCCTTATTAAGTCAAAACTCAAATTTTATTGACTACCTTTCTGCATCAATGTAAATACAAAGGTTAGCGGTTTGGTTCGATTTGATGTCTATAGCGGGGGTGGGTGCTAAGAAAATAATACTAAATCCTAAATGTTGAATCTTAAGGGGTGTCTTTCATTACATTATGCCATGCCATCATCACCACAAAACTTTAAAGCACACCAGTTTAGCAGGTGGGTTGTACTTTTTTCTGTTATCGCTACAACACTGCTTGCATGTGTGTCAATTTTAATTAGATGTTTTCTGTATTTTGAACCAAAATGAAATGCCCACGTTGGGGAGTCCAATGTGCAGTTTTAATGTTGCGTACCTTGAAGATGTTCTTGAAGACTGCATTTGGTTAATTTTATAAGTTTTTGGTATAGTCCACACATTAATCTCTAAATGGACTATTTCCTCCCGGCAGATGAACTTGGTTAGTTTTTTTTTTCTTTTTAATTTTCTAGTATACTTCTGTTTGCCATATAATAATGGTGATAGATAGCTAAAAAAAAAAATAGTACTGCACTTTTAAAAGCCTTGCACATGATACCAATATCAATATAATATGTTCTTTTATTGGAGGAACTGGCCATAACAATAAAACTTGAAGCTGCCTAAAAGTTTAAAGGTTGGTGTCATTTGTGTTGTATGGTTAATGGTGTAGTTGAAATGACCATCCTACCTTCTCTAAACTAAACACATCCATATCAAGTGGCTAATTATAAATGGATTTTAAGGAGGGGTCATTATATTCTTCTGTGGTCTCATCATCATCATGAGCATCTTCTTCTTCAACATTCGATATGAACAAGAAAACTGCAAAGCAAATGTGACGGCAGCAGCGGTATCAACGTCAAGTAACAAGAAGTCAACCATAACAATAAACTTCAAAAATGATTAACGCTGCCTACAGCTTATTATATCCAGATTAGGTTGATCAGTTTTGCCAATCATCACTTACTTTTCATTTGACTAAAAAAATTAAAACGCACCTAAAAAAATACTCTTAAGTTGATGAATCTAGGTTTCAGATAACTTTTGGAAGTTTTTTGAGCTCAGGTTAGAAGAAAATGATGACTTCACTCAAACAATAGGAATACTATTCTAAAACAGAATTTATTAATGAAGAACTTTTTCCATGTATTATTCTTCAAAAATGACAAAACTCAATTGAATAAATGTCCAAATAAAATTGTATTACTATTTTAGCATTATCAATTATCAGCACAACAAAAAAAGACGAAATGACGACACCATATAATATAAATGAATTTTATTGAAGTGCATATTTATTTAGCCGCGCGTATCATTGACGGTCACTTTTGTCACACCTCGCCTCTTTCTAGTGTCAGAATGCCAATCCTCAAAACAAAGCAAATGAATGTTGATTACATAAACACATTTATATGTTTGTATGTATGTGAAACACATTTTATTGAAATTGTTTTTTATAAGAAAGTTTTTTTTTGCATAAAATAAGCTTTAGAATATATTTAACACGATAATAAAATATTAGATGATTTGAAATCTTTTTTTTTTTTTGCAAAAAAAAATATTGAAGCTTTTCAGGTAAAAGGGGATCAGTTTTCATGATACAAAATGTTGGCACTCCTATTGAAATAAAAGTAAATCAGTGCATAAATTCTTGTTGTTCCGACAAACGAGAGTATAAAAATAATGATGATGACGAGATTATAGTATTAGATGGCAAAATGATGATATAATTCCTTTGTGATCACGTATATCACAAAGTTATGAATAAGCTTCGCGTGTTTTTGTTATGTTTGTATGATGCAGGTACAATATGAAAACTAATTAATGTACACCTGAAAGAAGCCGGTCGAAATTTACACTAGCCCATCTTTTCCAGTATCCCAGTCAGGTCAAGAAGAACTGTCCGAAAAGTTTCAATTTTACGCCTAGTCAATTACACAATTCCAGTTTCTACAATTCTACAAATGCCAAATTGTCTGTGGTGAAGCTATATCATGAATAGAGCAAGAGCAAGCCCTGTCATTGTGCATTTTATGATTTTAACAGTTTTTATGGCAGCTTTAGAAGAAAATGTAGTAGATGATACAACTCAAAAAAGCTCTACACCTACATATTCAAACGTCCGTCCCTGACGCCCATTTTTTACCAAACATAAAAAAATTGTCTTTTGATATTAAAATGAACTACACATGATGAATGAGGGTATTGTTACTTCTTATAAACATACTAAGTAAGTGTATGATCATTTTTTTCGTGTATTCATTCACAATTTATTTGTTGCTTGTTTTTCATTCAATTGACGAGGATGATATGTGGTGCGCCGCGCAACTTTCATTCATAAAAATATTTTACATATTCATGGAAAAGTGCCGTCTTTGACGTTCATTCTTCTTTCCACGCATTCATATCATTATCATCATTGTACTTAATATTTATTATGTAAGGCAGATAAAAATGGGTAAGGTAAGTAAATATATGTTTGAAACCTTTACATTGCTTGATTACTGTTTGTTAACTTGTTTTTCGCACAATAATAAATGCATTGAATTGAATGGCCGACAGACCGGCATATAACCATTATCATCTTCTCAGGCAAGTCTTGTTGGAAAATTAATGAATGAAGAGTGAGCTAACTTTGTATGCTGCTCCCACTTTGTTCCCTTGAAAAAAAAAAAAGATTTTTATGAATGAACCACGAAAATTAGAAGATTGTATTAATCTATATGCGTTAGACCATAGATAAAAAAAACTATTTGGTTACTTTTAGTAGTCTTCATTGCAAAAAAAATGTAGTATGCATGCAAGTTGGATAATTTTGTTGTTAAGAATAACGTAATGAAACCCATAAACATTATACAATTTCGTAGAGGAAAATATATATTGAAAAAGAGTGGTTATCATGTGGTGAAGGTAACTGGTAAATAACGTTGTTGTTGTAACGTGAACTTGTCATCAGTGATGAAAAAATAAGAGCCAGCTTGTAAAATACTACACCAGTGAATGAATGGATGAGATCACTTGTCTTGAGTCTTGAGGGATAATGATATGCAATGCAAGATCATATTACGCTATTATGGAACCAATGAATAGTGACTGGATGCCATTTAGTCCACTAATTTATTTTTGGCAAGGAATATCCTTCGTTAAAAAGTTTATTTATAAAATGAAAATTCACAGAGAGATTTGCCAAGAATTTTCAGGTGTAAACTAATTGGATATTACAAATAGTAATCAGACTTGGATAGTTTGTGTTTTTATCTAAATATCCATTATAATATAGTAGCCTTTTCCGGGTCAAATGTTAACATAATAATATACTTAGAATCGAACCGAAAGACGTGACATAAAATTTCAAGATGATGGAGGAATTCATTTATTAATTAAATTTTTGAGAATCTAATTAGACTTATGAAGCATCCAATCTAAAATGTCTTGAAAAAGTGAAACGCTAATTAGTTTGGTAGGCACTGGGAAATGGATGATAGATTAAATTAAAGTTTACTTATGCTCTGATGATCTAACAAACATGCAAGAATGAGAAAGGGAAATCCCATAATTTCAAATTGCTCATGTTTAATGAACCGATTCCAAAATTATAGGAGGTAGGTTAATAGTGCCCCAGAGAGAGATGATGAGCCTGATGAGCAATTTATAAAGTTAGATTAATAATAATTTACACATTTTGTTCATTGTACTGGGCTTGGTCTTGCATCTACCATACACATGTAATAATGAATGAATCAACAACAAATATTCCCTGTGGGTAGCTAACTATCTTTGGATAAAATATAATGTGCAGTAGTATATCATGCCAGAAGCTAAAAAACTATAATCATCATCATCTTCACTAACTATAACTCAGACTGATGTGATCAAACATCATCGCACCTCTTCTTAATGTATTTGTGCCAATGTAGTCACCAATCCATCCGAGAAACTAGTTGCCCACATATTTTATTTGACGTGCTATTTTGTTCAACAATGTTCCCGGCATGCGGCAATATACAAACGACAGTTTCAAAGAAAACAAAACTACATATAAAACGACGCGACAACTGCTAGACTTTTTTGAATTGTGTTACTCTGACTTACATTTTAACTCAAAATCTACAATAAAATTGCAAATTCTGCATGGCATGATGGACTACTTCAAGAAAAACACTACATGCAAAAATGTCAGCGAATTTATCACCGTATCTCACCCACAACCGATTTTACATGATTGTTACACACCGTCGCATTTTTATTGTGCCAAACAAGATCTACTTTTACTTTGATCTATGTTCCATTCCATAAGATTCCGCTGACTGCCAGCAAGGCTAAAGCGAGACATCATACAAACTGATTATTTCACCTCCTGACTACGCTGATTTACAAGAGATAGATCTACACAATTAATACAAAAGTGACATGACTATTGTTCGCAAGAAAAAAAGAATGAAAATGCATGCAAAATATTTACAAATTACAAATGCACACACGCCATATATAATATATTTTATTTATTTGTACGGTACTCATAAATAATCCTTCCTAAAGAACCTATCCCACTTATTTCCCATTCATTTCATCATCATTATCTCGATTGCTGTTTATATTAAAACGTACATCTATTGTCAGTATACATATATATTACATTTACAACCCGAACTGTATGCCTATATGCATTATAATAAGAAAATTAGATTTTTCTTTCCATCTTATTTAAGGTGCGGTAAAAAAGAAGGTTCACCACCACCACCACAAACTATACTACCAACGCTGTAAGCTCACTTTTCTCAATGAAAATCTCATCGACTACTTTTTTTTTTTAAATAACTACAATAATAATGCGTACGTTGGAGCTCTGTGCCTATTATAACAAGTAGTAGGAGGAGGTGGTTGTGGTGGAGAGGAGAGATGTAAAGGATAAGTTCAATCAACACAAGATCATGCCTGAGTTTACATGAACCTGGCGGCGATCGCTGTGCTGGTGGCAAATGACTGTATGACACTACAAAAAAGAGGCGATGGTGATCATGATGATGATGAGGATGACTCATCATCATCCTCGCCTAACAAGTTGTTACATGAGAGAAAACAATATATTACACATATTTTACGATAATATATACTAGTACTTGTTTACGATAACCGACCAAGTGAGGAGGCTCCATCAAATCACTTCATTCATGAAAATTTTCTCTTTTAACGCTGCGCTACAATTACAATCGCTATCGTAGAATCGTGTCGAGTCTATTCTGATTCTGTACTTCACATAGTAGCTGTCATCACTCAGTTTTTGTCAGTGATAACGACGGGAGATGTAAAAGATGAAAATTCAATATTCTTGAGGAGCCACCCATTTTTTCACCGCAAAAAATCATATTGCCTATTATGCATGCGTAGAAAAGAGCGTAGAGCGTTATTGAATTGAAAGAAGCGAAGAATATGTGAGAGCTGAAATCATCCCTATTATCATCAAAACATGTAATTACTGGACAACATGATATGATGATGATGTAAAAGTTGTGGGAGTACTCGTACTTGAGTTACTTAAGGCGCACACAGTTATTGGATTATTCAGGTTATATATTTTTGGACAGTATGGATTTAAGGGAGCGAGCAAGAATTTCATTCAATATTTTTTTATAAACCTTTTTGAGTTGATTGAGGTATGGCATAGCTATTGTGTAATGGTTTTTGAATGGAAAGGAGCGGACATATTTAAGTAAACTTGTAATTCTTTATTATAATTCATGTTTATATCGGAGGAGATAATGTATGAGTATGAGAGAATGACGTCGGCGATGATGAATTTACGCGTTGGATCATAGTTGAATGTTGATCTCATTCATAATTTTCACGCTAGTGCCCGGAGAGTTTTTCTTACAGCGTCAATTTTTATGAATGAATGAAAAGATGAGCTAAAAAATGTGCTAAAAAATGCTAAAATTCTTCAAGTAGATTGGTGTTGTGGGTTTCAGATTAGTAAATGAATGAACAAAATGAGTTGTAATTTTTGATGAAATAATGAGATGCGGATTCTTAGAAACTAATAAGTGAAATTTATAAGGAACCAAATTTAAGACCCAATATTCTAGGGAAAAAATAAAGATTTGATGCATACACAATACATGTGTCTGGATTCTGGCTGGATAGTTCTCATTAACTACTTGACTTCTACAATAACGAAGAAAAATATACAACTCTACCATAAGTATGTATACCTAATTGTGACTGAACGTTATTGTAATTGTATCATAATGACGTAATGTTGTAATTGTAGCTCGTCTTTTAGTTTACGATTACAACAATCCGTTTTTTCTTCTTTCAAGTGTCAAGTAGCAAACATGGCATTGTGCCAGAAAAATATCAACTACAACTACTGCAGCGCCTCGTTGTCTCAATTTACATGTCTTTAATGTCAGGTCTCGAAAAAATGGAAGGTAAAAAACATATATTACTTTCTTGTTATTGTAACCTTTTAAGAAGGTCTACTTTATTCCGGGTACGAAAAAGTAATACATTTTGATTTTTATCGTTCTTACTCTTTAAAGAAATTGCTGTATCCATAAAACGTATGCAAGAGTACATTGTACGATGAAATAAATTGCAAATATTTTAAAGAAATATTGCAAGTTTCATTTATGCTGATTTTTGCGTCAGCGAAAGTTTGAGCGAAGAAAGTTCGTTTGTATTAAAAGAACACAAATATGTATA
>JAQIWN010003275.1:0-13507 GCA_034699025.1 Entomobrya cf. arborea Gr-Col-00668
CAATTTAAACTTGAAAAGTATAATATGGTTATAACATGAATGTAATCTAGTTTGGCCAATGTTTTATCTCAAAATTGAATTACATCTTTTGTAAAAGTGGTCGTTTAAAGAAATCGTAAAATAAAATTGAAGACACTTGAACTTGGTTTGGTGTATGGTAGCAGACAGTACCGCTGATTATGTAGTCATTCAATTTATAGAGACAAGAAAATCTTGTGTATTATGGCATAAAATATTTTATTTGGATGCAGAGACTCCAGCTCTGCACACTATATAAGCTATAGTGACAAATAACAAGATCTATTCTCAAGAGCATAATACATCATCCTTCCCTAAAATCATACAAGATACGAAAGTATGAAAATTTAGCGGATGCGTGCTTTTTCACTGGATTGCTGAGGAAATTGGAATGTGCTTCGTTTGTGCGTGTGTAAAATGTGAGTTGTCGCAACTTTTCGTCGCCTTGCCTTGCCTCCAGTGAAGATATGAACTTACAAGTACAACTTTTATTGAACTGACGTTTATACACAAGGCACACAAGTTATGTCAACATATTATGATTCAATGTGATAACGTTGTTGCCGAAACAGACAGATATTATTCAACACCATAAGAAAACCCCTTGCGTATGGAGAAACTTTTGAGATGTTTGTGTTGGCAAAAAAAACTGATGAATAAAGAGAATTGGATGAAATGACATTACTCTCTGTTATAAATGCTCCCTGTGTATGAATTTATTTCATATTATTTTGCCGAGTGATTCATTACAACTCTCTATATTTATTTGCTGAGGGTGATCTTTCTAAAGAAATGTTGCTACAGTTACCTCGAAAAAATTACTAAGGACTATAATGCCAAACTAAAAAAGATACAGCGAAATGGCATGAGTGCATCAAACGTAAAAAGCAAACTTTATTTTAGTATTTAAAGTCAACACAAATGTATTCTTTTTACATTCATTCATGTAACCACTCTCATAATAAAAACAAGGAAGAAGAAAATTCAGCTAAAAGAGTAAATATGAAATACAGTGGACGTACACACGAGTATTTTAAAAACTCTAAACGAATAGTGCAAGCCACTCACAATTTGCTTCTTTTGCAATACAATTTTTGTAAATGTGAATAAATAAAGTAAATAAACTTAATGCAAAAAAGAGGCTACATCTATGAAAGCTGAATATTATATTATGAAATGACAATCCTTATTACAGTCAGTCACAACAACTGCAACTTTCAGTTTCTAAGTAGCTGCGTCGTCTTTTTGCTTACACTGTAATGTGTATCATGTTGTGTTTGTGTGTGTGCTAAGCAGTAAAAGTTGGAAAAATATAAGTTATCTATCCTTTATTTGACGCAGCGTGCCTGCACAGCATAATTTAAGCTAAGTATAGTACAGTTGCTGGCCCTCCTCTCATATTTATCCTTATCAATTTCCAGAGAGACAGCAACATAAGGAGATAACATTACTGTAGTAAATACGAGGATGCTTCTTCCTATTCCTTAGAACAACACATCTTGTTGGTTGTAAGAAAAAAAAGGTGAAGTGTGATATACTGACGCATCGAAAATCTTGTTTGAAATTTGACACTTGTATGATTACCGTGTTTATACTTTTTCATGAAAGTGTTTAAAAAAGAACCTTCACTTTTATCATTATCGTGTATGTACACTACCACTACCACCTATACTAATATCAACATCATCATATATTTCTTTCTCCTGGACTCTAGGATGCGTAAAAATAAATCTCTTGTAATAAAGCTACCGTTTTTGATCGTTACATCATTATTCAAACAATCGAGCACTGAAATTTTTGCGAGCAAAAGTTTCCTGTGTGTTGTCTGTTTTGTCGATCAACACAAATGAAACTTATAAACATACGGATTATCAAGTAAGCATGATAAAGTAACATTTTCTTGTCTCGCATGAAAAAACGTCTTGGTCTTTAACTGGATAACAAAGGAATTTTGCATTTATAAACGTTGACTTCATACTTCATTTAGGTAAGTTGCAAACAAGAAATAAATAAATTATGTAATTCATAAATTAGTATGACATTATAATCAAAACACTACTAACTCGAATGACACAGATCAGTACAAAATATAAGTAACTCAGTATACTGAAATTAACTCTATGAAATACTACCATTCGCTATTATAAATATCTGAATGAACCAGTTTCTCTTTCTAAATCTTTGTCCTCTGTACTAAAAGTAATCACTAGTTGAGTAGATTTCGATTCGATTTTGCTCAAGGTAGCATGCCCCAACTATTTCAAATAACTAATTACATGGAACACGATTAGTTTATATTTACTTGTTAGACATGGCATAATAAAAGCTTGTGCTTACGTGTTTGTATTGGTATGTAAAAGGACATTTAGAGCTTGAACAATTTTGATGTACCGCAATGCCGTGCAAACCATCAGAAAAAACTTCTTTTCTAGGTGATGCTATACAAATAGTACACATACACATATATATTTTTGCCAAAATGGAAATTCAAGGTAAATGTCAAGCGGTTTCAGTAATATAACTTTATAAAACGAAATCTACGAGCTACTATGATTTTATTATAGGTTTCACGTGAAGCCATAACCAATACCAAGATATAAGCCACATTCAAATATTTTATTCATTCAATGGTAAAATGATGCAGGTGTGTAAACTGCAACAATTTATGGTTTGTCTTCTTTAATCAAATCCACAACTGAACTTCATGTTCCTCTGTATCATTACGATGGCAAGACGAAACACCACATTAACTAATAGGACAACATGTCAGTCACAAACATCGGAATTTATTGCATATCTCGCGAGTTTTTCCGAATTAACAACAGTTTTACGGAAGTCGGAGCTTCACCTTTTCCTTTGCCAGCATAATAATCTTTTGAGAGGGACGAGACAAAAGATGAGATTAAAAATGAATGTAGCTTGGCTTTTACCTCATTACTAATGAATGCGGTCAGAATCCCATTGTTGTGTCGTGTCTAGAAGATGTAGACGTTGGGTCCTGTGTGTAGAAAAGGTATTAAACATTTTATCCACAAGATTCTTCAACTCTGGACATGCCTCTGTTTGGCTAGATGCAAATTTTGTTCATGACAAGTTGATAAATGAGTTTTTGAACTGTATAAAAGAAAAAGTTGCTAGTCTCCAAATAATGGAGAAAGAGGACGTAGAGGAAGAGGTAAAAAGGAAATGTAAAAGATGGTACAAAAGACAGAAATAAGAAAGAGACAACCGGTTTCGCAAACAACCGGCAAACAATTACGTGGCATTGTAGTCACAAAATTACATCAACTAGAGAACTTACAACATATTCTTTTTAATGTCAAAAGAAACGTCACTTTTATAGATTGTACGTTGACATAAAAAAGGAAAATAGTGTATCCGACCAAAGTAAAAGATATCACTGTCTGTCAGACAGAAGGGGAAATGTAAACTTCACCAAAGTGAAATAGTTGAACCATTTTGTTTTTAATATATTTTGCAACGGGAAGTTGCAAACATATATTTTAAAATTCCATAATATTATGCGGAGCAAAATATGTGTATCCGTGCATTCAAAGGGAGAGTGATGAGAAGCTGATTAAGATAAAAGGAAGTGCCAAGGGTGGAGCCGGCATTTCTACACCACAACAAAAATTATTTACCAAAAAAAGTATAAACATTTATAACGGCATCCAGCTTTATGACGTTGGTTAGCAACACAAAGGGTCCTACGTAAAGTATAAATGAAAAACCTGACTGAATAATGGTTTATGCTGCCGCCTTACCTGCATTAATCCTTTGAAGGTTACATGCGTATTAACCATTTCTGCAATGTACGTACGTAACGTATTCCAATCCAATACGTGATCTTACTTGATATGAGTTTTATTCCTCACCCTAACGAATATACTATCAGTATAGCTACTGTTGCTCAGTACTTTTTGGTGATGATCCCATCCCAACTAGTATTATCTCTCATTTTTGTGAGAGGAAAAAGTGCTGAAGCAAAAAATTACAATTGAAATCATAACCATGGTAAAAATTTGCTTTTCACAGTAATGTAGCATTGGCATTTGCCTTTGGAAGCGTAACGGAGGATAATAAATATATTTGCAAAGACAATGGGATTTGCACCCTCAGTTGAGGCTGATACAAAAACACTAATTCTCAATCAGTACAACCGGTTTTCCCGAATTACCGAAAAATTTCATAATTCACAATATTTCTCATTTGAGTGACAGCGTATAACTGAAATCACTATGTGTTCCCGATTTCGTTACATTACGCAGCAATTATGTATTACCAATTCTGATATGGAATCAATTACCACGTTATTCGAAAACGAACAAAAAAATTTCGTTTGACTTGAAACCTATTCCTTGTAGAGTTCAAGTGTCACGATGAAATGACTTACAACTCAACCTTCCTGGTGGTATGGCGGTAGTCGCCGAAAAAGTAACATTTTCAATGATTTGTGTGTAGAAATAAATGTTTCTGGTGTGACGTTGTTGATGTAGCCAAACAAGTCACGGAATTGATTCCCTAAGAAATGTTGCATAATCTACGATACACGTTTGATCAAGACAAAGTAACTCTATCAGTATTTCTAAGGGCCCGACATCCACAACCCACTGAGAAAGACAACCTTTTCAAATGTTGAAATCTGAGATAAGTTCATCGAAACATTATTTTTTCATGTCAATGACTGTTTTCATGTTACAATTTTTGTTGCTTCCTGTTGATCATATTTTAATAAAATAATGAAAAATGTATGATTTATTCTTTATGCCACATCAGTACTAGTACCACTCCTTAGCAAAAAAATATATATGTACGTATACGTAGCATTAGTCCAGCTAAAAGACTGTCGACATTATTCTCTCACAAATAAATAGTTACCTTACAGACTGCTAATTTGCATATTATTATATACCCTGCAATTTCAAATCTGGCAGGAACACAACAGCGTATTAGCGTATAAACATGATATAAAATTTTTACTAGACCAACTTGTTTATTCTCAATCAATATTACTTTGACTTTTTAAAGGGTGCATGAACTTTTTGGCTGGAATCACTGAATTTTTTCGCAAATAGTACGACCTGCCATCGCCACTGATGCTCTGTTTTTGCGCCTACCACGCATGCTGCATGTTTATGCGTGACATTTTACTTTACGCAAAATAATATGCGTGTATTCATGTATACATTTTGTACATTGGCATTGCATCGTATTATTGGAGGACTCTGAAGGAATGTTGCTTTCTTTCTCTGCTTGTAGCGTAACATGTTTTCCTTGTCATTGTCGATCTTTTCGTCGTACTACTTATACTGCTGCTGGTGTATCTTGGCTTTATCCGTAGCATGTTGATGTGGTCACTTTTCAAAGACACGTCTTCGTCGTGTCTTGCGTCTCATATTAAAAAATTCGTATTCCAACTTTTTCTCCGTTGTATGATGTAAAACTGACGGCAATGATGAGGCTGCAATGCAATAAACAAGTAATGTAGTGTCTAATATGATACACAAGACATGATTTTTCGCCTCTTCCTTCCTTCCTTTCACAAAAGCAGACAAAATATTCGTACAGCTATGTAGTCATGTTTTTTCTCGCTGTTTTTGTGCCTCTTTTTGTATGTTTGTAGATGACTTTGTCGAGTGAGTGTAAGTCAATTCAATGCGACCACAAGCAAGCAACAAAGTTTGAAGATATTGTTTGTTATGTTGCGAGTGTGTCTCTTGATTTTTCATAATATTGTCAAGAGACTCTCAAGATTAAAGCCAGAAAAGAGAGAAACACTCCTATTTTCCCCGAGTTTACAATTACGACTCCCTCATGAGCTGTATAGCATGACATTAAAAAAGAGCATTATATTCATTTAAGGAATTTTGATTTGAGTAACTCAGACTAGCAAAAGGGTTAGATCATAACATAACAGCAGCAGTAGCAGTAATAACAAACAAAACCGTAAAATGCCTGAAAATGAAAGAAAAAATTGTATAATCGTCGTATAAAAACTGCGATGTAATGTAGTGTAGTTTTTTTTTTGAGTAACATACAGAACAACAGTATGAAATGCTCATAATCTGGTATTATTATTTAGGCAAACTTATCCAAAGACTTTTTAACTTTGAATATGTGTAATGACTTTAGAAATGGCCATTAGTGCTGGTATTCAAACAAGCCTGGTGCTAAGATGCATTTAATTGAAAAAGTTGGTAATAGTTATATAATGGTTTCTCCGCTATCGCCATACCAAAAAACCAAACAAGTATTTATATATTATACACCGAAATATTAACCGAAGTTGCATTCGAAATTTTTATGTGGGCAAGCACGTTTTTTATGCTTTCCCGTTGATTTGTAATAGGTTCAGCGAGATTTGCAGTATAGTAGCTTTGATTTTTTCCAAAGCCGCACCGTAATTTAGGAGGAGTACATAGTTAAAAACTTATACTTTACTTTATGCTTTTTCTGCTATTACTAGCCGTTTTTTTGGTGCAGATGCTGATTGAAGTTTTGTTTAAAGTTGATAGAGGGGAAAAATGTTGAGGGAAAGGCTCATCTTGTGTACTTTACGTGATGTCTGTGCCTAGTAAAGTATAACTAATATAACTTGTGTGTGTGTTTGTGCAAAGTTTGTTTCCTAATAACTCTGTCGGCCTTTCATACGCATCAAATCAAACAAAACAACATCTCTTCCTTCATCTGTCTTTTGCGCTGTTCACAAAATCCCAACTGAACACACAAACAGAAGATCCGATGCAATATGCTTGCAGACAAAAAGGCACTCAACTCTCTTCAACGCTCTTTCCTCCCTCACTCGAACATCTTTCTCTTCGAGTGATTGTACTTTGCAGTGTACAAACAAACTATCGCCATGACCATTCACTGTAATTTTGCGGCTTATAAACTTGAAACTTTGTTTATTTGGAAAAAAATTATAGAATCACTGTAACGACTCATAATTTTCCATTTAAAAGGCATCCATCCTGTTTTTTAAAAGGACCACAAAAGTATGATAGATCATCTTTAAGCCAGCAACCAGGGTGATAAATCTGTGAGGATAAGGAGAGATTCTAGAAAAACCGAATAAACCAAAAAAGTTTGAAGAATGCTTTAAAAGTCATGATGTTATATATATTTTACATGTCTTTTAAAAGGGTGCTGCACATTTTTTTTCGCATAATACGCATTGTGCATTATGATGCTTTCCTTTACATATAATATACTTGTTCACATACTAAAATGATATCAAACAACTTACTCTGTCATTCAATCTTAATAGAGTGCTGCTGTTTGTTGTATAGTACATTGGGTAATAATAACACCAACCCGAATGTGATGTAACCGTTTTTCCGCATTTTTTGGGGAATGAAGAAGAATAAGCAAAAAATTATTTCTGCAGGAAGCGTTATAGAGCAGCGGGTGCTTATACCGACGTTGTCGCCATTCACTTGGCTTCTCTCTTCATCTTCCACTTCGTCTATTCAAACTACTTCTTCAACTCTCTTGAGGAATACTTGAGTGAGCGTTTTCATGCATCTTAATACAAACATTGCGTAATAATGAGCGTGATATCAGTGAAGCAAAAACGATGATAACTGGGTTGGACATTTTTAGTGTCTTGTGTGTTGTATCTTCCTGCAAAAGTTTGCGGAATTTCGTAGAAAAAAAGTGTGCTATAAAGTTGTAGGAGTGTTTTTCTTGGCTTTACACAAAAATTTTTGCTTCCTAGCAATTTTTTTTGGTGGGTTGGTATGTTTATTAGTATTTATAATGGGCAAACTTTATGGCCCTACAAAACAAGATGTTTTTATTGTGTTCTTTTACAGTTTACTTGTTAGTTTTCAAATTCTTCAGAAATAGTTTTCTTGTTTTCTGAAAGAAACAACAAGCCATTTGAATTCATCCAATAGTGGTTTTTCCAAGTATTTATTTAGGCCACCACGTAATAAAAAATTACACCTCCTGATCGTAAGCGTACACTGTAAAAATTATTTATAGAGTTGCGTGAAAGGGACATTTAGAATTATGAAATATTGAAATAAGTGTGATATTTGTGTTTATACAAGACTTTTTTACAAGACGAAAGTTATACTTGTTTTCAGCACTGCATTGCAAACGAATACTGATGCAAAGGGTTTAATTTTATTTTGGAAAAAAGACACAGACGGGTAAAATATAATAATAATGATGATGGTGATCATCATCACACTCATGGCATTATTTTTTTATGAAAACGTTCACACTTTGCACTCCTTTTTTAATGAAATCTTGCCAGTATAAAACGGGAACGGTAGTGTAGTAGTATAAAAATATGTGTCTCTTACTCAACTTCTCATACAGCAATCAAAAGCAGTAGATGTTTGAATGCGCTCTTCTTTTAGCATCCTATCATCTAAGTTGAATAAAAGTGATGATTTCAAAGCACCTTTTCCTTTCCTGTGTACTTATTTTATTTCGTTTACGTGTTTACATTGGCTAAATGCTTGATGTAGAATCTCCCTTGCAGATACACAAAAGATGTGTGCAAACTTTTATATCTGTGCCTCTTTGCTCTCTTTTCTACACAGTTTTTAGGGAGTACCGATTTTGAAATTTAGCAATCACTATATTTCCCCTTTCAATATAAATGTGAGATGTGAGTAGCTAACTTGCAACGTTGCAACTAAATTAACAGAAACGGTACTAGCCATGCATACAACTAGAATATTTCTTGTATATTTTTATATTATGCTCACATTATTTTTTCGGATTTCGGCGTAGTAAAAGAAACCGGAGTACTTCGATAGGTGTTTAATTGAGGTTTATGTTTTATATAAAGCTTTACATAATTATTAATAACAATGCATTTTAATTTTCACATAAAAGTCACTCGAGTATGCTTGCTTAACTCGAAATTATATCACTTCAGTAATTAAACTTATATTTATGAGGATATTTTTACAAAGTAATTATGCAATCACAAACGTCATTTTTTTGCATATATGAAGAATACTATAAATGAAGAAGCTTGTATACATACACTCTGTTCGGAAATTATAAACTCACTCTTGACTTTTGAAACAAAGTCTGATTTCTCTTACTCATTAGTGTGCCACAGCCAAGTACGGCTGCAGGAAGAACACCCATCTTATGATGTTCAAGTCACATCAATATGGGGTCTCTAGGCCTACCGCCTTGAAAATGGGAAGCGCATTTTCAGACCGTGTCAAAAATCCCTTGTTCGGAAATTATAAACTCAAAACACTAATTGGTGAACTACTTCTCGATTTTCTCGTAAATGTTTTCAACAAATGTTCTTGTTTATATTGTTTTCAATGCTCGAATTAATTCCCTACAAAATGATGCCACAACTATCTGAAAAGGCTCACAAAGAAAAGAGCACTGAAGGAAAGAAAAAAAATTACCGTTTCTATTGATTTTACAAGGAAAACCTGGGTTTTAAAGTTTAAAATTTCAGCAGGTGCCACACTGTAGAGCCTTACGTCATGATGTTTGCCATGGTAATAGTACATGCTCCTACGTACATTATAACATAGTTGCCATGAAATTCTGACAGGGTGCCATACCAGCAAGACCACATGAAATATTTTTTGAAAGCTGAAAGTTTATGCGTGAAACCCAAAGTTGTGTATAGGTACCTACTTCATATCAAAATGCGAACAAAAAACAAAAACTCTTTTATAATCTTATAAAACATTCTTTTAACTGTCTGGAAACAATTAGCTTTTTATTTTATCATTGTGGTGTTGGTGATACCAGATACTCTTCCTAAACCTATGTTTCACGCATAAATTTTCGGCTTCCAAAAATTTTTTCATGTGGTCTTGCTGGTATGGCACCCTGTCAGAATTTCATGCAACTATGTTATAATGTACGTAGGAGTGTGTAGTATTACCATGGCAAACATCATGACGTAAGGCTCTACATTGTGGCACCTGCTGAAATTTTAAACTTTAAAACTCAGATTTCCCTTGTAAAATCAATGGAAACGGTAATATTTTTTCTTTCCTTCAATGCTCTTTTCTTTGTGAGCCTTTTCAGATAGTTGTGGCATCATTTTGTAGGGAATTAATTCGAGTACTGAAAACAATAGAAACAAGAACCTTTGTTGATAACATTTACGAGAAAATCGAGAAGTAGTTCACCAATTAGTGTTTTGAGTTTATAATTTCCGAACAAGGGATTTTTGACACGGTCTGAAAATGCGCTTCCCATTTTCAAGGCAGTAGGCCTAGAGACCCCATATTGATGTGACTTGAACATCATAAGATGGGTGTTGTTCCTGCAGCAGTACTTGGCTGTGGCACACTAATGAGCAGGAGAAATCAGACTTTGTTTCAAAAGTCAAGAGTGAGTTTATAATTTCCGAACAGAGTGTACATATATATGCATAAAGATTTTAAGAAACAAGTGCAAGGTGAAGGTAGAACGCACAACTAGTGTGTGGTAAGGTGAGGAGAGGAACGTTAGTTTGTTTACTCAAGTTTCATTGAACAAGCAAGAAAAATGTAATATACAAGAGCAGGTCAAATAAAAAGCAAAAATAGATAGAACAACAGTACCAAAAACATGAAGTGCATAAAAATTCCCTAAATTACAATGAAGACGGTATAAAGTTCGTTATTACTAATATGTTTAATGTACATTATGCCTGTTTTTTTAAAGAGAGGCTCTAGGAATTTTTTAACTAAAGCACAATTTCATACTGTTGGAACAGACATTATTCATGCGCATGATATGTGACTGAAAGCGTAATTTTTCTGGTTATTATCCATATTGCACCATTAAATCTGAAATTCCGTATGAGTTAATTTAGTATATATTCCTAAAGCAAATGTTAATGTAACATTTTTTAAGTGAGTAAATTTGGTAATTTGGATTTCATAGACAAAAAAAGAAGAATTGTACTGTACAGCATCTTTCCTTCCCACCACAGGCTCTCTTATCACCATTATTATTAGCATAATGATTTCAAGTTGGGCTCGAGATAGCAGCTGGGCTCTTACTCATATATTCTTGCTTGATGATAGGTTTGTATAATACTACTAGTAAAATATAGTACTAGTAAATAAACTTACACATTCTGTGTTTGCTTATTGTGCAATAATTGCAAATTTATCCCATAAACTTTGTGTTTTAAGTTTGTAATATAATATTTTTTCGGAGTAAACATGAAGGAGGAAGTGCAAGCCATTTTGTTTCAAAACTCAAAAAATATGCGAATTTATAGTTATAAGTTGTTATTATTTTTATTCTTTATTTTACACGAAAACTGCGTTCCGAAAATTTGGTACTTAGATTACCCAACCCTAAAATAAATAAAGTGTGAAGCTTTTAAACTTTGCTAAAACATGAAAGCTTGCAATGCAACTTGCTCTTCCTTCATAATTCATAGAAAATATGTCGGGATGAATCGTAAAAGAGTGAATGAACAATGAACGCAACGGGACTGTCAAAACTTTATGATATAAGTCACAACGTAATAACTTTTTCTTTGTTGTGCTTCGGGTATCCGTATCACTTTGGGAATTTGATCCCATTATCCATCTCTCCTTATTCCTTATAAAAAAGCGATTTGGGAAGACATGTTGCTGTCAGTTGCATTAGAGAAGAAGGCATTTCATCCCCAAAAGGAAAAGAAAAGCAAGGCTGTCTGTCATTTCATAAAAAACCACCGAATCTGATGGTGCCAAAGTTATTGCCTGCAAAGAAAGATACTTTTTGGTACGTGGTACTAACAAAGAAATTTCATCAATATAGATAGTTTGGAAGGTTATTGTATTATCTTCTTGGACATGAGTAGCATTAATATGAAATTTAGGGGAGTCATATAAATGAAACATCACCGGCGTTATGGTCAGCTCGTGGTAATCGGAGATGCGAAATCTATATCCACGGATGAAGTAGCTGAACTGACAAGACAAGAAGATGTAGTATCATTGTGGTTGTCTAATAAAATATAAAAATATATTCATTTTATATGTATCTAGGTCCATTTTTTTCGTGTTATGATTGCAACTTGACCTACTATAGTATAAACTGCTACAAGCACTCAACCGATTGCTATATTGCTAAAATTACTTTTTCTATTATAACGTTGGCAATCCTAATCGAATCCCATTCCAGAGAAATGAGTCGATTCAGATCACTAATATTTGGTTCTCATCTATTGCATTGTACAAAAGACTAGATGACGCTTTCAAGGATTTTGTCCCTTGATTTGATTTGAGCATCTACAGTACTAAAAGGGATGATTTAAGTACTTTATGTATATGAGTTTTCTTTAAATGTCACCGTAGTAGTTTTTGCGGTTAATATTGTCTACTAACTTGTTACGTTCTATACCACAATGAGATTACGTAACCTCGTGACTTTATTTTCAGTGATATAAATATGCTGTTTCCAGAGAGTTTGCATATTATTTGAAAGACTACATGAAACAAAATTGTGTGTGATTTAAACAAATGTGAACGTGCAATATTTATTTTTTCAAGGATTTCCGTCGTTCGTTCGTTTTATGAGAAAATCATTTGATAAAAAATGGATGTGAAATAGCACAACTCTTTAATGTACGTTAGAAATTATGTTATCTTGTAACGCGTGACGAAAGTAAATACACACACTCCAGATTTGATTATGAAAACACACAAAGTATGCATGAAATTGTTTGCTCTATTCCGTCTGGATGGAAGGATGGGTTAATATGTACGTAAGACTTGCTGGAGAGCAAAATCCTTCTTCTTCTGAGACTAAGGTTGTTGGAGTTTTGAAATGTTTATTGAGCTAAAACCCTTTTATTTGCTCAAAGACATTATTTTACACCTCTTTTCATTTGTTGGTGACTGTCATGACTTTATAACGACACTTTTATTATAAAAGCATTGCCATTACTTCACAAAACTTTTGGGCATACAGAATTCATAAAAACATGTGGAACTGTGGTTTGTAAGTTTAGCAAGACATCCTAAGTCAAATAACATACATACCCACAACGTACATCTCTCTGACACTAGTTACAATATAACACAGCGAAATTATACTTCATAAGCTATAAAGAAAGTTTCCTCTTTGGTTGTTAGCATGCTTCATACACTTTTTCGTCCAATCCTACGAAATTTGCAGACTCTAATAGGATGTCTCCTGCTTACGTCAAATACCGAGTTAAAGATCTTCTGTTTCATAATCCATTATTATGTTGGCAACTGTCGATGGTGGTGACATAGAGACACTTGGGCAAATGGTCATTATTACTCCCTCGCGGCATGGCTTAGCTACCCAACCGTCACATCGTGCGAGAGAAAATCCGATTGGAAAAGTCTTCTACTTTAAGGCCCATACTTTGATGATAGAATCGTTGAAATGTATAATAAAGTGAGCCGAAAGTAAACAAAAAGGAAAAACTAGCTCATTATTAGCATTGACAGGCCTGGTTCCTCTCTAGTTTTAAACCTTTTGTTTGTCTGTAGGAATAAATTGTCTTTGGATTTATTTGCATTTGCAT
>JAQIWN010003276.1:0-13506 GCA_034699025.1 Entomobrya cf. arborea Gr-Col-00668
GCTTTTTTGAGCAATGAGCTCACTAAAAGGGAAACATTCCTTCAGAGTCAATTTCAGTTCTCTTTGTAAAGTCAAGCAAGCTGATTAATAGCCTTTTGCAGTGCGGTGATGTTTGAGCAATATATTTGCTGAGTTGAATTATTATTTGTGAAAAAAGGAAAGGAAGCGAGGAGAACAGAAAATAAAACCAGCAAACCAAAAAAAACTTTTATATTTGTTCACAGTTTGTCTTATTTTCTATTGTATCTCGCATCCATCCGTGTTCTTGTCCTTTTATAGTTTTTTCGTCTTCTACTTGTTAGAGATACGACAGTGCACGAGAAAAAAATGTCATCATTGTTAACGATTTACACCGCGACATTACTGCTTTTGGTCAGCATCAACGTGTACCCAATAAAAACATCAAGTAAAACGTCTGTTGAAAGTTGAAAGACTGATTGAGAGAAGAGATGAAGGGAAGAGAAGAATTTTTATGAGTGAGAAATAAATAAAAGTTGGGTTTTTATGTTGAAAGTCCCAAAATCTGTCACAAGCAAAAAAACGCGTAGACAGGAGATGTGTGACGTGACGTGATCGACCAACTTCCACATTTACTTTTCCAAACCCTCTTAATAAACAGGATTTTCTCTTCTAACAACCTCAGTAGTCAACTTGAAAGCTTCGGTGATAAAAGTGTGAAAAATAAAACACTTGCACTTGTTTTATTTTATTTTAGACAATACAATTTTAGATGATGCCGATGATTAGTTATATATATCTCCGATAAATAGAAAATGAGTGGCATGTGCCCAACGAAACCTTACATAAAAGCCTTCAATTCCCGCTGCTATTCGTGTTGAAGAGTGACATAATACCTTGTGTTTAACGTTGATTCTAGCACATTAGATAATTCCTCTGTTGTTTCATCAGTTTTTATTGTGGGACTGACATCTCATCACAGTGATCATCACACTCGACGATGTGAGTGATACACATTATATGTATTATGATGATCATATATAGTGCTAGAAAATTTGACTGACAGATTATAACAAAGCTTTTTGGTGTATTTCTGCTAGCTGAGCTGTTGCTACTGTTGACTTTATTGCAGAAATTGAAAGTTGACCCAGATCGATATTATCCTGTCATGCAACCACTACTAGTAGCACTATCTTGTATTATATCGAGTACCGCTGCTACTGCGGTGCATACTGACAGATTATTGTTTGGGATATGGTAAAAAATACTACATTGAGCTGTGATCGTTTTGAAACAATTCCTTTACATTTTCCCCATTTGTCATTTTGTGGTGGGAGAACCAGCACTGGCACCCACGCTGTTGCTTGGTGTGAGGCGAGAAAAGTCTTTAAAATAGATATATAACTCTAATGATGTTGTGTCTTTGTTTCAAAGAGGCTGATAATTTTGTGTTCTGAATTGAGTATTAGGATGTCCTTGTGTGTGAGATTCTCGTTATCCCAATTCCTAATCAGAATTTTATTGTTATTGTTGTGCATAATAAATATATCATCAGAAGAAAGCTCCGCACAAGCCTAGCCATATACCACTAATGTCTCCACAAAGTCTTGTTTCGAAATCAGAGTAAAAATTTTCTGGTGTGTGTGTGGTTGGTTTTTTAGTATGCATGTTTTTCGCTGGTGGTATTTGTGGTTATGATGGTGGCAGTGTTCGCAGTTCGCAACATTTTTATGATTATTATGATGGCTTGTAATACTAATCCCTGACGCTAATGTTTATGATAATACTCGATATGATGATGGTGATGAATTTGTAAGGAATTGTGTTTGCGCTTCGTGGCTTCTTCTACGTTTACAGTGCAGTGTCTTAAATGCACGAAGTTATGCAGTCAAACATGTTATCATCATCATAATGATCAACAGTAGCTTTGCCTGCAAGTAATAAAAATAATTGTCGTGGTGTTAGATGTTTTTATTATCACTCGTCTTTTGCAGTAGCGGCACTTCTTTGCATGTCGTCGGATGAGTGAAGAGTTGCTCTGTGAGCTTACAGATTACAAGTAAACTGTCATAAAGATAAACAATGTAATAAATACTTACTTTCAAGGAAGCAGATCATCTACACACAATAATAATAGAGTTCATTCAACAACAGAACTGATAATGATTACCTAATCTAATGTAATCAGTTTGTGTACGAGAAGAACTAATGACTTTTCAAAACTGCATTTTCCGCTTCCTCAAATTAGCAGCTAATAATAATACGGAACAATAGATATTGAATTGACTATATTCATCAGCTAATCATTATTAAGCTACTTTTCTTAAACATTTTTCATTGTTACAGGTAAATAGTAATTTAGAATATAGAATCCATGTGTGTGGTGAAGACTACAAAAAATTGGATCTATTTGTATGATCACACGTGCATGAAGTTGGAAAACAAATTTGTGTGGTTGACAGTGCTACTTTTTTTGCTAACCTGATGTATTATACGACTTAAAATTTGGAACCTTAATTTCTGTAAAAAGGCCACCATCAACTACAAGGCAGTGATAGTAGTAGTCCTAGCATTGATCCAGTCTTAAAGAAACCTTCACTGATTTTCTATCTTTGGGGATTAGGATAATTCAAAAATATTTGAATGCTTAGTGTTACCGTGAATATTTAACAAAATGGTAAAGTGTCTTCATGTTATGTGCTACGTGTAAACCTTACCCATTTTTGTGATTCAACGAGCTTACTCTTTAGTGAAAATGCAAATTTCACCGCCAAATCAAAGTGACACCGACGCAAAGTACGAATTAGAAAAATTTACTAGCTCATAAAATATAAAACTACCATTAATAATACAAAACTATTTACATAATTTACAAAAAATACATATTCGTATAAATAACTTTTGTATAAAACGGGCCATTGCCATTTCGTTTATAATTAAACAACCCTTCCCTAGCCAATAAGCCATGTCTTAATTACTAGTTAGCGTTTGCTTATTCATGTTTCACACCTTATATGTGTACCCATACACGTGCGAGATAAAAACTGTAAATGGATAGTTTTAAATACTTTATGATCACTATTATTTAAAGAAAGATAGGTATACTCGCCGCAACATTCATGTATACATGCAAAAACAGCTCCGGGTCAACTTTCAGTTAATTCCATATTAAGTATTTTAGTTAGTCAAGCGCATTGTTATCATCTCCACCCTGAAAACATCCTTATCCTTCCTTTCCTTAGAGTCATACATCAGCAGCACACACGCCATTATTTTCTTGCCTCCTCTGAAGCCGCTTTGTGCTGCTGCAATGCAATGAGATGATACTCTTGATGATAAAGTGGTTAATTACAAAGTGTAGCAATCTTCAAAAACCCATTATTACTCTGGATAATAATTATACATTGTGTGAACGTCGTGTTCAAGCTTTATAAAGTCCATTTTGTTGATAGGTCTACATTAACAACTACAAATACAAACATCTATACCATTTCTCGCTCAAGGGCAACCAACCTCTTTCTCCGACACCCTTTTTTCCTCCGGTTTCTTTACTGCATCTCCCACGTTCAAATACTATATTAAAATGAAAAAGGATAGTAATTATTATCTTTTTCAACAGCAAAACAAGCTGAAAAAGCCTTTATCGAAAAAGTGACCATAGGGGACGTGTGTAGTGTTCAGTTATTGTCGTGTCCTGGTCTGGCTTGGCGTTTGTCAATAAAACACACTCAGGTTACAGTTGCAAATAAATTTTGTGATGAGTGTGTAGGTGGCGGAATGATCATGAAGTTTCAAGGGAAAATGGAAGATTTAAGAGAGAACCCGTCTCTTAACAAATAGAGAATGCCGAAACATGAAAAATAATTTTTAAGTCCGCATAGAACATACACACGTTAATAAATACTTAAATGATGGTCACGATGAACAAGATGACGCCATGGTGTAATGATTAGTTAAAATCATAGATGAGATGTTACGTTGCACATGTAAGGTGGCGGTTGTCGGTGGTATGGTTTTGAAAAAGGCGAACTAGCGATGATGGTGATTTACTTGTTATCACTTCTCCTTGTTCACAACAAGTTGAAACTTTTCACGCTGTTTGGTGGAAGGAAACTTTGGCTATTGGCAGAATGCCATATATGAATACATTATATCCGTACGTTACGTAGTATGGCGTTAGTCAATAAACCAGAAGACGATAAAAGGTGATGATGATGAGATGAGTAGAATGTATGTAAGTTCTACATTCTCATTTCAACTGTGGTATCAAAAAATTCTCTGCAGTTTTAACCATTTACTCAATCTACATCGCCTTTGGTGTTAGTGGTGAAGATTGTACATGACAGTTGCAATTTGCAATGTTCCGCTTAACACAGAAACCTTTATCTTTATATAGCTATTGAAAGAGAGCAAACGATCTGAGAATTTCCGTTATTTCTTTTCCTGCGGTGGACTTTTCCCTGTAAAGTTGGGTTAGGTTAGACTAAAATAAAGTGAGGATGGAAAGAGGTGTGTGGAAAACCTTGAAGGTATTCATCCATGTATCTATAATGTAAAGTATGTTCCACACGATGTCCTTGACTCAAGACAAGAGGACATGATGATGATATTGTCATGCCAAGGAAAAAGGTGGAAAGATGAGTGTCTGTTAGACTGCTCTGTTCTTCCCTTTCTACTTTTACACATATACATTGTACTAGGCCGGCATGCACAAGTGCTTGTAATGCTGGTGGTAAGTTATAGCCCTTGAGGCAAAGTGTTCCATTACTCAACTTACAAAATATAAGGTGAGATGAGGATGAGAGAATAAGAGTGTTCCCTTGATAAAAAAAGAAGAGGAAATTGCTCGTTTTATACTCTCATTCTTTTCGAACAAACTGCGTTTCATTCTCTCTCAAACGGGTTTTGACATTAGCGGAAGGGAAAGCAAAACCTTTTCTTGTATACTTATGCATGTGGTAGTTGTGTGACTGTTGTGTGTAACGTGGCAAGGGATTTAAAAGAAGAGAGAATGGGTAGAAAAAAAGAGGAAATCTGTGTAGGAAAGGAAATTGACATATGTAGAAAGTTTACGCAGAAGCTGGCTTTACGTATGCAGGAGAATGTATGCGGTAACAACAAAAGAATCGCTGGGATTCTGATAGATTGCGTTGGGATTACGATTGCAATTTGCTAGCGAGTGGAATATAGAGATATGGGCTGCTATGCTGGGATTACTACAAATGTCAATTTTGAAGAGTATGTTTTCATGTTTTCGATCAAATGCAAAAAAACTATTTTAAATAAATATCATTTTGATAATACAAAATCTAAATACGCAATGCCACAGACAAATAGTTGCAGACTTTTTGTATGTTTACTTTTAAGTGCAAACTGCTGTAGAAATGCCATTTGGCAAAAATGACTTAATTGAGAAATATTTTGGCCTTGAAAATTCATTAGCATAAATGCAATAATTTTTTTGTGCATTTCGCGTATAGTCTTTTCATTTATATTTAAATGAAGTTCAAAATAAATGTATTTTGTTTCATTGAGACATTTTGAGAGTTAAAAAAGCAATGCATGGTCAAAATTAAAATACGTAAAAAAAATGTTCATTCACAGTCATTGTCACATGACTTTGTTGACTGGTTGGTGATTGCTCTCTGGTTGTCGCTCGGCTTTACTCATTACTACTCATTTACAAACTTTTCATTCTTTCATATTACGATTCTCTATTTAAAGTGCAAGTGAAGGTCATTTTTGTCAGAATGATGATGAAAACATGTATGGTAATAATGAATATGGATTTATTTATTTTGATTATATCTTCCCCCTCTTTTTGTCGTTTTCGTTAAGTTTGCGTGTTAGAAGGCACTTAAGGTTAACATAGTCATGGTACGACGGGACGTAATAAACAAAGATTTTTTTGTAGCAAATAAACTCCATCATTCATATAAGGAAGGATATACAATGCCCATGACCGTCACCGTTGTGGGTACGTTATACCTGTTGTTGGAGAGTTGCAGTTTTTTATACGAGTTTTTATATTTTATTATGCTGATGCAGATTAGATTGGGGATTGAGGAAATGTATTTCGTTTTGATGAGGTAATGAATTTTGTCGCCTACGCGCACCGGCACGGCAACGGCTTGTTCTTCTTTAAATAAAACTTGTGCAAAAAGTAGGAACAACTCTGTTTACCTACCTAGTACCAACATATATGGCTCTATTTTTACCTAACACACGACACGACACAATGCAAAAAAGTGATTATAATGTAGTTGAAATGAATTACAACAGTAAAAATCTTTTACAGCTGCACATCTAACCTTGACAAATTTTTCATTGTTAAGTTATGGAGAAAATATAGAGGATAGAATGATATATTAAGTATGAAAACTACATATACATTGATTTTAACTAGCGAAATGGTTCATTATAGTTTACTGCTTTAATATCAAATATGGTGGTAGAGGAACTAAAAATGTGAATTTTATTAGATTTTATTTGTTTATGATTGGGCTGGGTCTGTGAGTTTGCCTTTTTCTTGAAATGGAATTGATGAGATAACCTTTTTAATGTTAAACCATTTCATTTTTAGTAATGTGTCAGCTGCAAAAAAAGTTGCACTGGGTTTGGGTATTTTGCGAACAAGGTTAAATAAAGTAAATATGACTGGTTTACATCTATAAATCCAACTATAAAGTAAATCAGTGTAGAATATTAACATTCTTATTAATGGTTGGTTATGATTGCAAATTGCAGTTTCATGTTATAAAGTTTGGTAGAGGAGGACAGGGAAAGAAGAGAAACTCCAACTGGATTGAATTTCATGTGCATTTTTTATCGCTAAGTTGACTTTGACTGACGACAAGAACTGTGAGGAAGAGAAGCAAGTTTGAAAAAAAAAATAAAGAAGGAGAAATAAAAGCCAGAGACATGACACGCATGGCAGACTTTATCATTTTTGGACGAAATCCATCCTCAAGACACATACATAAAAATCGCGTGCACTTTTTCATCATCGCACTGCACTCCCAGTGCATTTATTATAACCTGCCTGCTCCAACTTGGCATTGACCAAGTCAAGTGAACGAAAGCGAACAAAGTTTAGTGATGATGGCAAGTGGCAATGTAAACAGTAGAAAGCAGAATATATTTATTCTTCCTCGCGTTGTTGCTCTACTACTGTCCCAAATTACTGTTTATGTTGGCTGATGGACATGGACGAAAAGTTTGAAGAAAAGGGTTGTAATAAAATGGTAGGAGTCAGTAGCCTATATTAACTGAAACGCTGCATTTATTCCAACAACTACTTACTATAATCTCGGAGAAAATGTTTATATGCTTATTTCCCCCTAGCCATATCCGTTTTCATTTTGACGACGACGACCAAGGCATTGGAAGTTACAACTTTTTTTATTGCACCATTTCTTTCTTCGAAAAGAAAACAAGAGAGAAGGCTTTCTAGAATAGAATGCATACATTGTTTAGTGGCAATAGGTCAATTGTGTGTTCCTTCATTTGGCAGAGTGGTCTACATACCATAACATGTATAAATATTATATGCAAGCATGTACTTTGGAAAAAGGTTAAAAATAGGTAGAAAAAATAATAATAACAGACGGAGATTGAGAAGAAAATGATACGCATGCTGATTGTAAGTAGGGTGCATTTTTTAACAGTGTAGTACGTGGTTGGAGCCATATGGTAATGTTTTCTTTCTTTTTTGCTAAATATTCTGTATGTGATGTTGGTCTCGTCACAAATCCTGTAAGCATATGAACAACGCAAAAAAAGGACTGGCTGGAAATGCCTTACTCACTTTGCTAATATTTTAGTAGAAAAGCTTGTAGACTTAGCGTATCAGATTAGGCATGAGCTCATATGCATCCATTTCAGCTTTCGTCATGCCTCTCTGCGTTTTTGTAATAAAGGAAAGCACCAGCAAAAGTAATCCTTATAGGTTTGCCCTTTTCGTGGAATGAAGAAATAAGGACTTGACTATGTAACTCTTTCATATATGTAGTTTGTTGCGTTTTTTATGCGGTGTTTTGTTTTCTCTTATAATAATACTTTCTTCTGGTTCTATGCTCTCTGGTCAAGTTCCATTATTTTGTTCCATATCATCAAATCAGAATATATTTTCATGAAGGAAGTCTATATAGTTGAATATTTTTTGCTTCTGGTAGATGATTTTTTCCCTTCCGATTTTCTTGTTGCTGGTGTAATAGGAATAAGGATAAAGTAAAGTCTGCTGAGTGTTTTATGTACATTTAGAATATATTCTTGGGTTAGCTATCCTGTTTCTGTCACGCTTTGTGTCATTTCATGGCCAGCGCTGTAACATGCAGGGTCACATATGGACAGCTAACTATTCTTCTCTTGTTAAAAATAATAGTGTTCAGACAGAGTGAGTGCTGCTGATGGTGATTTTAACGGTGAAAGTAAGGATATTCTACTTTTCAATAATCATATATTATATACATACTATGTACAGATGTAATACAGACGGAAAAAGTTTTTTTTAGACATTCACCGGAATTTCCGTAGGAAAAAAGGTTTTGTGTCTTTGAATGAAAAATACATCTGTTCTGAGATTTTTGCTGAGTTTGTTGGAAAAAGAGTGTGATTTTGCAGTTTTCTGTGCCAGAAACAGCAGAATACATGAAAGTTTTAGCGAGACAGTGAAAGTGGAACTTACACAAAAAGAAAGTTAAATGCGTGGATGCAAGCATCTTTCTCTATTTACTTTGGTTGGTTGATACTTTGTATATTTATGTGTATGATATGAATACTAACGATAAGAGAAGGAGATTGAAAGGGTTGAGAAATTTAAATAAAAAGGGCACAAAGGTTTTGTGGTTTGTAACCAAAAAGGATTTTGAAACTTTTCAAAATAAAGACAGGTTTTATGGATGCAACAAACGAAAGGAATTTTGTGCTGGAAGTTTTGTACTAAATATACATCTATAAAAGTGTATATATTTTTTTGGGAGTAATGGTTTACTGCACGTTGTGTTGTGTGTGAGTTAAGTCAGGTCTACAGAAAAAGAAACGATAGGTATGCATGACATGTAATAAAGAATGACCATAGAGAACAAATCTGTTGCTGGTGTTGTAGAAAGAGAAATGAGAGTGTGCATTTTATTTCATCATAAAAAATACCACACAAGAGAAAAAGTACCAGCTTTTTGGTTGATTTGATTTGGTGACGTAAATTTTACTGTATTTCATATCATCATATTATTTTCTAGTAAAAAATGAACAAAGCAGATTTCATGTTCATTGAAAAAACTCATGCCATATGTTAAGATATGGTATGGAAATTTATTTACTTTATTACTTTTTTATGTTGATGAATCATAAAAAAGTAATATTATGATAAGGATACAAATAACTTTGAATATAAAACGAATTTTGACTACTGAAAGTTGAAGCATATTGACTAAATGCCTTGTTTATTCTTTGTTCTTTTATAGGGGCTCGACTGGAGGGTCAAGACCACCGTCCAGAGTACGAGTAACCTTTTTTGAGTCAGAGAAACCTCTCGCCGTCAGCTCACCTGAGTCAGATATAATTGACTTTGATCCGAGCAAAATGACGATACACGGAAGTCCGAGTGTACATGATCCCAGCAGTCCCTCTTTCAACAGGCAGTTGATAACGTAAGTACCATAGCTAAATTACATAGTTAATTACAAATTTTATGCGTGTGCATATATATATCCTTCCATTTTTAATTGGTGCCATCATATCAGCAACATGTTTGTTTTCGTCACACCAAGAATGGACAGTAAATAACAATGTGTGGAGTCCAGCTGTTGAAATGTATGCATAAATGAAGTTACTTTGTTTGGAATAATTACTGTCAAATTATCTGACACCTTGATCTACCTACACAACACAACATGGTTAACCATCCAACAAAAGTAATGACGAACAAGCAAAAATAATGTATACAGATCTCACCATCCTTGTATATGTAGCCGTAATGTTTATTTTAACAAGCCAACAAATCCAATTAAAAGTCTTGCCACTTTTTATGGCAACTTTCAAGGTTGCTCCGTAGAGCGTACATTTCATATGTCTGGGTGCGATTGCCAGTTATTCTTGGAAAGAAAATGAAAATAAACATATTATGGTTTATTTATGCAAGCGTGTTGGATGGATGTAAAGTCGAAGGACAAACGAAGAAATAGTATTGGATTTTGTTCGTGGAATCTTATTTCCCATTTTTACCATCCGGCAAATCGTTTTGACTGGCATTGGCATTACGTCACATGTTTGGGTACAATATCGCAATAAATATTTCATAGAATATCCTTTAATCTCATTGAATTATTTTTTATCTTCTTGCTGTGTGGCACGAACCAACATTTCGTTTTTTTATCTAAAGTATTTTTCGGTTAGTGCTGATCACGAGTCAAAGTTGAGTAAAAGCATTTGTTATTCGCCAGCGATGGTCCAGCCTTCTCGATTTTCCTTTCTCAACAGATGAAGGCCAAAGGCCAACGAGAACGCTTTAGCTCTCGAACTGAACTGCTGTTAATATTCTTAATGGATTTTAGTCTCGTTTGAGTTGAAACAGTTGATCCACAACCGAAAACAAAAAGAATTTGAGAAGGATATATTTAAGAACATACATTCATATATCATACATTTTGTAATGTAATGACGAATAAACTCACAAGAAGAAAAAAGCAAGACGATATTTTTGAAATCTTACTATAAAAAATAAATGTGCATGCACACTACCGACAGTCACGTTGGAATGTGTTGGGTAAGAATTGAATAAATGGATGGCTCAAAAAATCCTTAAACGATTTTTTTTAATTCGTTTTGGGAAAGAAATATTTCTAACCAAAATCTCTTTGCTTCTATATGTAGCTTGACTTTAAAGGTTGGAGGTAGGTGAAAGGGTGGCATTGCAGTGTGCATTTTTACTAGTAAAACTTTTATTGATATATTGAAATACAATTCATTTTTCCGATTTATCTCGAAATATTTATATTCATTTTACTAACACAAAGCGCATATGATGTTTTATGGCAGCTGGGTTGGAAATTCTGGTGATGATTTATCGGTATCCTGTGATTAATATGTGAAAGAACAAACAGAGAATGAATAAACTTCAAGGCAGTGCGCTCGTGGTAAACTAATAGTTAGTACTCTTACTGTTAGAAATAAATGGATAGAATGCTAGCAAAGAAATTTATAAATATTTTTTAAGTATAAATACATACATATCCGCATACATGAAAAGAATCGTTTGGTTGTTTAATTTTATTTCTAGTGTTGTTAAAATTGAAGCACACAAACGGAATGATACTGGTATAGACGAGCCTGATCTGATCACTGTAAATCATCAGAAGATACGCGAATAGATTTGTTTATTTATGTGAGTTTACAGGCACGTTCCTCCTGCTGGTAGGAGGACAAGATGAGAAAGAGAAAAAATCCTATTTTTGGATGATATTACAGAACTACACAACACCACACCTTTTCGGATAACTTTAAAAAATACATTTTATGTTTAGTTTGAGGAGGAATTTTTGGGGTATATTTCATCTTTTAAACATTTTGTAGGAACAGTCTTGTCATTATTACCATGATAAAGCAATGAAAATAGCTGAATTATTTACAAGATCACAACTTTAATAGTTGCATTGTGCACACTTTTATAAAATTGTGACGAAAGACATTACATCACGACTTTCAGGACACAAGCATATGTAGTTAAACCCAGTGTACAATGTAAACTAAATGTCAAATGGCCGCCGAGGGAAAATGATGTTGCAATTGACAACTTTACTCTCCTGTAATAAAAGCCTTTTAAACATACTTGGATGAATAACACAAAGTAAAAGTCAGTTCTAAACTTTCAAGCAGATGATAATAGCAAAGTCACAGTAGTAGCAACAACATCAAGAAGCCACATATTTTTTGTTGGCTATGCCATCATACTGTGTGCACGCCTGCACGGTAAAGTTCAAGATCAGAAATGTCTATAGGAAAAGACTCGACTCTAGATAGATGGAACGATGTTAGTTCCTGAAAAAGCTTAAGAGTAAAATTACGGCAGCGAAAGACTGCCTTTCCTTTCATGCAGTTTTCTATTATTTCACTGTCGATAGTAAATAGGAAAAATAAGAAAAACAACAATAGAAGTAAAATGTATCGCAACTTGATCCATCAGACAAAGTACAAAATGCATTCATAAATATATCAAGCATAAATGTTGAATGTACGACCATACATTTATCAAAAAGTCAAGAACGACACTGAATACCGAACAAAAGTTAAAAGCAGAGTATATACCCACCATAATTTATAACTCACGTGAATCTTGAAGTAAAATCTATAAGAGAGGAACAATCGATGTTACTCAAACGAGGACACAACACACTGCGCAGTTGGAACTCACCAAAAATACGCATAATGCCATGTACTCAGAACGAAGACGATGAAATGATGAGAGACAAGATGAATGTATTAATAGAGAGATTTTATTGTTGCGTATTTTATAAAGCGGATAAATTAGGGAACAAGTCTGCATGAATATTTAACATATTACGTTTTACCAAATAAAATTACTTCTTCGTGCTATCCCACGCATTTGACTTTTGCTGCTACAACAATTTCCCTTTCAGCTTCTCTTCACTTTATATATTCAAATTAAATATCATGGAGATGAAGATGATTATGATGAAAGCTGCTGTTAGTTTTCTTTTGAAAAGAATTTGAACTTGCTTCCCAAAAAGAGCACCACTTCCCATTTCTTCAGCAAATAAAGTTACACAAGAATGCACGCATGTGAAGAATTCATTTATTCTGGTTATATTGTATTGCTCCTCTTCTTCCTTGAAACGAAAATAATATTAAAGTTTTTATACAGAGAAGTTTGAAGTAGGCTGGATAGGTATGCGTTACGTTATCACTCTTTTCAGGTATTTCTTCATTTCTCATTCCCATTCCACCTTGAGCATCAACACAGGAACTTCAAGAATATTTCAATTTACATTTTCTTCCTCTCATTTTTCTTGCATTATTTTTTGTGGAGCTCTACAAAATGTATATATGTATGTATGTTTGATAAGGAAAAAGTATTTTACATATACCATTATTCCAACAAGGAATATCATAGTATTGCATGATATAAAAGTGAATTATACAAAGCTCACAGTTTGGTGAACTGAATGGGAGATTCTTTGCCCTGGCTGGACTGCATGTCATTACTCCATACACCATACCATTACTCTAAAAAGTCCATTATCATCAAAGTCATCAGTCAAACAAGCAAGCCCGAAAGTTTGTAGGCACTGCTGCAATATTTTAATGAATGATAATTGCTCCCGGAGAGAGGAATGAAAGAATGCATCTATTTATATTAAAATGCACTCCCTTTACTCTTCCGTATGGCTGGATTTAATAAAAAATAAGGATAAGTAAGTAGATGAATGGTAATGATGATACTATACCGAAAAGTAATGGGTGGATCCTCAATTTAGCCTTGCCAGACTGATTCTGCTGCTGATTATGGAAAGATAGAAAGGTAATGTCTAC
>JAQIWN010003277.1:0-13501 GCA_034699025.1 Entomobrya cf. arborea Gr-Col-00668
TCATTGTTCTAAGGGATCGGATTAACTCTTTCAACGGCTTATCGGTGGTTGTCACAATCGCCATTTGACACAGGGCCCTAATTCTAACGTACTATTAAATTAAATATTGTTCAGTACGATGGTGTCTAAACACAAAGAAAAATAAGTCGACTGTCCTTTTATGGCCGTATAAATCTAATTATTCGACATAATGGAAAGTAAAGCTAATGAGCCTTTGACATATTACTCTCTGTAGAAATGCACCATGTTAAGTATCTAGCTAAAATAGTTCCCGCTGTATTTAGTATTTAACAATGATGTTGCAAACCAAAACACAACCATAAGTTGGAAATTGCTATAAAACTGAAAATTATTTTGTGTAGACGCATAGATACGAGCTCAGTTTGAACAGTACGTGTTTCGAACCTCGCACATATAAATACAGACATTATTGACATTTTATTTGCTGCATAAACTAGTTGCTTACTACAGCAGTCCTTATTTTACACTACCAAACGATACCATTTTATTACATTCACTTCAATAAAGCTTAACGAGAGAACCTGAATCTACTATGCATTTGTTGTCAATTGCGCAATAAAAACACTAACACGCCCCATAGCGGAAAAAGTTTTTTGAAAGTATTAAAGCAATCAGTATATGATAAGTTATTAAAGCTAACTGCCTCAAACCCCACAGTCGTGAATTGTTTTCATTTCTTCTTCATTTTATGTAAGCTTTGTACTACAAATTCATATGGTAAGTGTTCATTAATCAAAAAACTACTTTAGTTTGACAAAATAATTGTGAGGGTTCTTTACTGTAGGAATTTTACAGCCAGGATATCTTGAAGGACGATCCGGAGGATACTGGAATAAGTTAAAACTCAAATCCAAATTTAAAATATTTACCGACAAATATTCATTTCTTATGTTGACCATTTGTCCTACAATAAGAAGCAGAATTTTATACTTCGGATCGATAAAATGGAGGCCAAAAAATCGAAGCAGAGATTTAATTGGGAAAATTTTATTTTTTTACAAAATAGTTGTGGCATTCAACTATATAGACGTTAGCAATAAAATATTTAATTTTCATATCATACATGCATGTTATGAATTGCGCAATTGTATTCTGACAAAATATCACATAAAGCAATATAGAATATCCTACTTATTTTAGTAAAGTTGCTATTAATGATTGATTAATGATTAAGCATTTAAATTATGTTGGTATCGTAAACCATATCAAAATTGTTGTCGTGCATGTAGCTCATTCTCTTGGTTTGACATTAAACGAAATAAAGTTTCCCATTTGTGCATTTGACTTGAATCCAAATCTTCGAATCCCATGAAACATTTTAATAGCTTTACTCGAACTCCTTCTGAAAATATTAAACATCTTAAAATAAAATGTTTTCAGAAAAGAGGGTCTCTCGGCAAAAATAAATACAATGAAAGAAACGCCCAGGCCAACGCCAGGAATAATAGCCAGAATTGTGACTGCCTTTTTGCTACTACTCGGTTCAGATGTCACGTGTTGATTATATTTAGCCAATAATCTGTCAGAGTGAATATTAAGTTTTGAGACAAACGAGTATTCAAAGAACTTTTGCCACCATCCAAATATCCCAGCATCAAAAAGGTACCTCACTCTAACTGCTAAATTGGTCGGAAAATATCCATAAAATTTATACCCCCAAAATGTCTCAAGTATTTTATCTTTTTCAAGAAAGGTCGGTTTGTTCTTTTGTTTCAGAACCGTATGGATTTTAATTGCCGACGAATCTCGTAATATAATTGCAGACTTGTTGCAGTTGTTCATATGAACCTTCAAAATGGTTGACACGCCTTCATTGACTTGCTGTCCGTAATCTGGCAGCATTGCCGAGTGGTTGATGTACTTCTACATTTGCGTTGAGATTTCATCTTTTAAATAAATTAAACCAAGTTGTTCAGACTCGGTGTAAGGGCGCAACTGCTTCATCAACTCATACCATAACTCGGAAACAAACGGAAGTGCTTCGTGGCTATTTATAGAGCCATGCTTATTGTGTAGCTTCTTAATTTCCCTAATATTATAAAAATCTGAATTATAATCAATCTTCAAATTCTTTCTTGCTGTGTATGTGTTAAAGTTGTATTCATTCAGCAAATCAAAATCATCAAACTTGATCAGTGGAGGTTTTGCTGTCAGTCTGGTTACATTGTCCCCTTTGTAAAGGGTGCTTAAATACATCCATGTTATCGGAACAAAGAAAATACAAAAGTAAAATGAACATTTTGTGTTTGTGCTGCTTGTGCTAAAAATACGGTAAGATTGATCGCTAAGTGACAGGAACATACCAAATGTTATATCTATCAAACTTCCTGCCGACCTGTGTGAATTTGTGGATAATTTTGCAGTCCAAGAAACAATTATGCAAATTGTCAAAATTAACAACCATGTTGCAGCAAAGGGGAAATCAATTCTACTAACTGAAGTGTCCAGTGCAATTGTTTCTTATGACAACTTACAAATCGAAATTGGCTGACGAGAATTACTGAACGGCTTTCTTGAAATAAAATACGAGATTTGGAATAGCTACGTCGTATGGTTGGACGAAATACTGAAAATGAGTTAATAGCAGTTGACGAGCTGCAAGCATCAACAATAACATTTTTCCATTCGCCCGAATATTTTTCCTGATCACTAGAGAATGTAAAATTTGCTGAATTGGGGAGCAGCAATGAAATAAAGTGTTCGTCTGCCGCCGTATAGAACGCTATTATGTTTGACTCAACTCGAAACGACTGAATGAATTTGAGGACATCGACTTTGCTGTGTGAGTTTAGAACGTCGTAAATAAGTTGTACGTTGATTGAGTGTGGGGCAGGATTAAGTTGGCGATTTTCATGTAGAATAATTTCAAGCTCATTCCTAGAAGTCGGAATGATATTCGTTTGAAGTGAAATGGTCTTTAACGAATTACAGGGATCACAGTAGGGGCACAATGTTCTCAAAGCGAGGGCTCCAGATTTCCAGATGAGTACGGTAACCGACAATTTGAACAAACTGGTCGAGTAAAATACTCCGGCGATCCATTTCTTAATATTATTTTCATTTTGACAGATTTAATCCGCGTTTGAGTTACAGATGAGGAGTGAAATCGTTGGTAACGTGTCTAAATAGTCTCTCTTCCAAATTTGAGTGTTAAATGTAGCACTAAAGTAAATGAACATGGGATTTCTAAATACACTTGACCAGTTCCATTCGCTTATATACATCTGCGGAGAATCTTGCTCGGTTGGTGGATCAAGATATATGTTGGCCTCACAAAACTTGTTTTTACTTTTGAGTTGAAAGGACTCTGAGAGAGTTTGTGCAACATAAGCGACTCCTGTTTTATCTGGAGGTATACTTGCTTGGTCGAACATAGGGCTGCGACAAGTAGATAAGTTTTGAGATTAAAGTGCTGGGTACTCAGAGCCAAGTTCAATTGGAAAAAGTCGAAAGATTTTGCAGTGAGACAAGTAACGCAAAAGGTTAATTGGTTCAGTTACGACTTGAAAATCAATATTTTTACCTCTGAAATTTATGACACGTATGTTGCAGCCTCCAAAAGCGTTTAAGATGCTACTGGGCTCTAATTTGTCGTTTACTGGCGCATATAGTGTCGCATTTGTGTAATACTTTCTAATGCTGCCGAAAAGTAAAAGATATGAGAGAAATATAAACGTAACGCTGAACATTTAAAAGTTTGAATATTGTGAGTTCTTTCTTGTATATTAGTTTTTTATGAAGTAAAATAGTGAAATTTTAAAACCTTTATTTTTTCTATACAATAGTTTTGAAATTAGAATCAAAAATGAATTTTGGTTAAAGTTGGGTTTCCCAAGTAAAACAAAAAAAATTCAATGATAACCTGCTATAACAGGTACTCTGTAAAATTATGATATATTCTTGGAGGCTAAGATAAGCAAGTAAAAAACGAGTTTTCGTCAGCGACTAGTGGAGAGTTTTTTTTGGAAACTGACTCAATCCTTTATTTCTCTTTACTGTGTTAAATGAGCTACGTGTACATCCTACCTGGTCTAATATTGAATTTGTGTTAAATTGATGCCTTGGCTTTAGTAATATGCTTGGACAGAACATGGATAGGAGCAGAAAGTGTGTATTGATTTAACATTTTAATTGAACTTTTGAAATTAGTTTCTAGCATAACAGTTAGATGGAAAAGAAGATTACTTACTACATGAGCTACTTACAGGTAATGATTCAATCGTTTACACAACTCAAACTATCTGCTCCAGCATTTAAAATGATAATAATGAGTTATTGATTTTAATGAGGAAACTGATTACTTTGAGTTGGCGTTTATTAAAGTTTGTGGAAAACCGAAAGCAAAATATTTCTACCCAAGAATATGTCCATAAATATAATTTATTACAAAGAAATCAAGCATCTTTAAGAATGTATTCTGTGATTATCGTGTTAAGCTGTTCTTTGTATATGACTGGGAAGAGCATGCAAGTAATAAAATGAATACAAGAAATTTAAAGAGGTAAAAATAATATCTTACACTTATCTAATACTTTTCTTACAAGGAAGTAAACGTATTTATTAACTAAATTGATACCCAGTGACGAGCCTCCTACACCGATCATTACATAGCAAGCTAAACCAACAATTGACATCGAGTCTATTAGTTGAGGAGGGGAAACTTTGTTAAGATAAACAACATTTGATGCTTTAAAACTTTGTTGTTGTGATTCTAAATTTGAAGCAAGCCTTTAAATTTTCTGAATTTCTACTGTTTCTACCCACTTTGTAAACACAAAATAAGCTCTACTTGACAAATAACCAGAAAATCGAATATATAATATTGTGTGCTTCGTGAAGTTACCCTTTAGGTTAATTGTAAAGCAAGTAAATGTATTGTCAACCAATATGAGATTACCATTAACAAAGTTAATAACAGGCAAATATTCTTCTTTGATTCCATTAACTCCAATTTTCTTTAAATAAATCTTGCCATAAATCTTATATTTCCTATTGGAATCTTTTCAGATGCGTACAAGCTTTCAATTTTGCGACCCTCAAACATAATTTCAACTTCAGCTCTAAATTCTTTGGAAAAAGCCCCAATAAAAACCAACTTCATAAACTCTGTACCTGGTGCGTAAAATGTGTACCCATGGTCAAGTGCATTTGTCCAGTAGCTGGGAAGTTCACGAAGCAGCGTGCTGCCTGACGAAATGTAACTTTGGTGCACAAGTCCTAGTAACGCAATTGGTACAAAATAACTGGCAAGTAGGCGTCGATCGACCTGTTTTAAATCAACTTCCATGCAAATCCGAATTCTTATCACAGAGATTCTTTGAACAGGGTCCTTGGCAATATAAGTAATTAGTAAGCAAGTAGCTATCAAGGCAATCCACACTTTCCAGTCTACCACAGTGAACATCGATGGATCGTATGTAAATATTGGTTATAATTAACGCATCCCAAAACACTAAGTATTTTCCACACGTTATCTTTACCTAATTGATAATATTCTCTTCTATTCACAATATTCAATATTTCCAAAGGCAACATAGACTTTAATGTCCAGTGCATCTGCAGCTGCTAAGTTTGCTTGGTTATATCAGTTAGTGTGTGGGGTAAAGTCATCGCTATGTTCAGTACTCCTTGCATTGATGATATAGTCAATATAATTTTACGGTCACAAGTTGAAAAACTTTTAAGAAGAGTAATTAAACCTTGATTATAATTAGCGAAACCTTTAAAACATGATTCGTTTGAAATATATACTTAAAACACTAAATATATCTTTTCTTTAAACGGAATTTACACGGAAACACTTATACTATAACCATTTGAATTCAACTTCAAAGCTGATTGTCGTATAGTTTCAAGGGACGACCGTTGAAATAGAACGAGTTTTGAATTTTGAGGTTACAACGACATACAACAGGTTTTGCTGGCTCAAAGATGACACTTGATTGAAAAACATAACTTGATCAGAGGTTCCAAACCAGGATATTTGTATTCCATATACGGTCTCTATTACATTAATTGTTTGTAAACATTATAAACTGAATAGGGCCGTCGGTGTGTTTGCACGTCATACGAAAACAACCAGTTTCCATGCTTATGGTATTGTTGTTGATTTCTAAGTTTAAACTTGATACATTGTGTATTGTATAAGTGTGCAAGGTATCTGTTGAAATGTTGATATGCGTAAATGGATTATTTTGGATAGACGAAGATAACACGATACTTACGACACAATTTTTATTAGTAATGAAAGGTGGGTATGGTTTAAATATTGTTGAACCAAAAACATTGTTCTCCAGCAAAATACATACGAATATCTTGAACAGTGTAGAAGCCATTTTATCTTATTTAATAGAATAATTGTTTATCCTTCTTGGTGGTAGTGTTGCAGAATACAAACTTAAACACGGGAGTAGTTACGCAAAAATAGTTATGTCGTAGAAGAAAGGAAATTGAAACTTTAATAAGAATGTTTAAATTTGGTTGAGTAATTAATGACTTTCAAAAGTTTCCTGATTCCCTTTGTGCCATGAGGATAATCTCTTTGAAAATACTGCAGGATAAGTTTGTTTAGTACGGACAGTTGAGTAAAATTACAATGAAAACCGTTTTGACTTAATTTTATAGTTCTATTTACTCTAGGATTCTCATTGGAGAGTTAAAACAATTGTAAAGTAAATGTTTTAGCTTAACTTTTTTATTTTGTATTTGTATATCGGTGCCGTAGTTAATATAACTGGAGACAATAGATCAGCTCTGCTTCCAAGTTATATTTCTCCAAGTCGATTTTGAAGTTGAGTATATAACAAATTTTGTACTTAAGCTAATGAACAAGCATACCATCACTGTTTAAAAGCTAAAGAAGGGCGTGTTTTAATGTACTTGGCACGTTATCTTACTAATCTAACTAATATAAAGTCTTCGAAGTGATTGTTAATCATATGTATTTCATTTTGAAAATTTTGAATTGATTTGTGGCCCTTTGGGGTCCCAATGCCACAAACGTAAAGCGAAATATGACAAATTTTACACATGATCCGAAGGCAAGAGCTTTTGATTACGATGTTCATTTGTACAACCAGACGAAATAGGAAACCTTCAACTTTGACCCCTGACCTTTGTATAAGACCTATCGGTATGAAAACCAATAGCAATGTTGCCTTTGATCCTATTCTACCACATAACAAATATTTAAACGGTTTCGTTAAACGCGTTTTAGGTTATCTTGCCAACAGGCGGACAAACAAACATGATACAATAAATACTTGCTGACACTTCTTATTCAGCTACAGAATAAAACCATTTCCATTATTACAAATTTTTTCTACGATCCTGACTACATGAGCAAATATGTTTAAGTCTACATTATTATAAAACGAATATAAAAACATATTGCTTTGGAATTCATGTCAATGTTATTTGCTAAATAATGTTTAGTTCAAACATATATTCAATTTATTAATTAAAATTTAATAAAACATTTTGAAGTACCAATAAATATAAAAGAGGAATACAAGTAAAATAAAGGTACCAGAATTATGCTTACATGTTTAGACAAAAAAAAAGAGTAAAATTATTTTTTCAACTTTCTTGACAATTTCTGAAAGATTTACCTGCGGACATACTTTAATACCCGATTTCAAGTCTTTGATCACTAGACCATTCGAAAAAAATAACTGTCTAGCGTTAAAATATTTACAAATTCATCAATCCATAAAACGCCTTACACCAGGATTCATAATTATTGTAAAGCAGTGTAAATGTGAAGCGCGGTTTTTGGATATGTATACATCTTGTACGTATAAGCTTTAAATAAAAATTTCAATCAAAAAAATGGATTTCAAATGTTTGTAATTCATTTGCTGTTGGTTCCGACTTTGACAAATGTGTAATATAAATTTTTCTGTATTTTAATGCTGGATATATCTAATCAGCTAATACAAAGCTTCTCCAAAATTAGTTGAATTCAAGGTATCCAAATAAAAACTTGCCCATGTTCTAACTAATTCAATTGTAAAACTAAAACCTACGAAAGAAATCAAATAGCTTTTTTCAAAGCTTAAAACTTAATGTATCTGCGAAAAGGTTAACTCGTTGATTGAAACTATGCATCTAGCTTTTTTGACGTTTCTTTTGGTCACAATGTTTTCCCCCAATTTTATTTAAATTATAAAACACTGCAATTTAATTTATGGCCTAAAAATCGATCGATAGATAATGCAGTTATTCATGCAACAAATAATGCCTAATTTGGTCTCATCTTTACCATCTGTTTCAACCGAATACGTGATAGAAGCATGTTGAGTTTTATGAAATTCGAAAATTTAAATTTATTGGCGTTTTTACTACACTATAAATATATTATGTGCTCGTAATAAAACTTGTACAATTTATGTTAGAAATATCCTATTGTTTGTAATATATCGATTTATATAAGCAATAAAAATATTTTAGCCAAACTGCACAGTCATTTCCACAATCATAAAACTTAATAATATCTAGTGTTAATAGTCAAAAATTCGATTGCATTGCTTAAAATCTTGAATCTAAATCATACTTTGTTCAAAATTAAAAACGATTGTTGGAACAAGATTACAGCAATTACAATAATATTTTAATTTTTCTTATAGATAAATGAATCATAAAGTGCTTAAAATTAACATAAAAAATTGTCGGTCAACTGTAGGTGGTATTTTTTAGGTAGTAACATAAATACCTTACATGTCTACCTTCTCAGATGATTGAGATTGAGGACCACTTATCTTTTTAGTTATATTGTAACAAGCAAATTCACAAGCAAGTCAACAACTTTGTTCCCAAATTGTAAGAAGTTGCCTTTATTCACTTCATAGAAGGGATAAGCATGTTGAATCAATATTGGGTGAAACGATTTAGCATACTTACGTAAAGTTTTTCCAAGAAAACCTTGCGTCTTTTTGGAAAGTTGCTCAAATTTTCTAACAAATATAACAGAGTGTTCAGTTGATTGGACACTCAAAACGGTTTGTATGTACTCGAGAGCAAATGCAAATAAAACCGTCAAGGGAATTATTTGATATCCTGGTTCCAAAAGTCGATCCGGATATTTAATGCACACAAATATACCAAATACGGCAAGCAGTAGCGTACTTCCATGATGAATTGTAAGCAAGATGTGTCCCAAAAATTGGTTTGCGAAAGAACCAAGAAGTTGCTGCTGTTTGTAAAATTGTACTAACTCATTTGGACTAATTTTGCAACCCAGTGAACAGGTAAACATGATACTGTTTCGTGTTCCAATATATACAGCAACTGGCTGCAAAATTTTAATCCATACGTTACAACATTGGTGGTAAAGCAAACCAAAAAAATCTATCGCAAATACTAAATCACCAAAACTCAAAATGGTATAAGTAATAAATGCAACTATGGGGACGACGGTAGACCAGGAGGAATTTACTGACAGTGGAATTTCCAGATATTCCGTAAAAAACCGGTTTTCAGGCCAAAAAGATTGAAGTACTGCGAAAGAAACGAAAGGTGGAAATACAGTACTACAAAAAGCCAGTCCAAACACCACTGCAATGCTTACCACACGAGACCTCCGGCAATCTGAAGACAACCTTGTGTATGTTTTGTACCTTTCTTAAAAACAATTCAACACAGATATAAATTAATAAAAATTATTTAATTATATGCAGCGAAAATTATATAAATCTCACCTTGTAGTAGAAAAATGCTACGAATTTGTATGTTAACTGCGTACACATACTCATTTCGCATTTGTAGTAATCTGGTCATGCAAGCAATCAAAAGAACTACGATGGCTATGTACAATGTGTGAAAAATAACTGTGAGGCTTTCCTGCAAAGAATTGTCGATATTAAAAGCCATGTCAAAAATATCTTTCTTTCCGTTTGCATCTACTCCAAATGCATGATTTACAATGAAGATTCCAGCAATAGTAACAGATATAATCAGGTAAAAGATTAGGACTACAAAATTAAAAATGCGATATTGGTAGAACTTTAGAAATTCTAATTTGTTTTCAATGGGATTCCAAGTTAGAAAGGAGTAAAGAGTGAATTTAAATTGGGCGAAACGATGTCCACAAATTTTTATCCATAATTGTGAAATCATTTTGAGAGGCAAACGAACACTTAAAATAAATTGTGAGAAAAGTATGTTTTAACAAAATTTCATATTTTTTTAAATGTGAAATTTAAAGGTTTTGAGCAAAAAACCTGCGACTAAGAAAGCTACAACCAGGCACAATGATACCCTTGTGCAAAATATTGTAATCGATTTATGTATATATTCAGTTCTGATATAAAACAGAAACTGCTTTTTAAAACGGAAAATTATTTAACAAAGGCCAATTCCATATATAGTATGTTTTTCGATTATATGGAATTGTTCTGAGCTATTATTTAAACCATAAGAAATGCTTAAACGTGCAATGCTATTTAAAGAAAGTTGCAAAAGATTTAAGGGTGAAATACAAGGAAAAAACTATTACTCTTTAGTCAAATGATCAATTTATTTAAATATTTTAAAGCCACATTTTGAGCATGAAAATGTCGAACATGGGACATAACTTTTAGTTTTATTATTTTGCATGGAAATTAGTTTCTCGTAAATAGGTAATGCTTTACGAATTAATATTTACAATATGTTGAGTTCAATTTAATCCGTTTACTTACAAGTTGTATATGTGTAAAAAATGAAGAACATAGAAAAATTTAAAAGAAAACGTCTTCATGGTTTTTTGTCGCTTGTTCTTTTTACCTTTTATAACTTGCGCACTCCTTCTCAAAATTATTTTTAAAAACTGAAAAACCACGTCACACAAAAAGTTTGTGTGAGCTCGTTATTATCTAAGATTGGAATGGCTGCTGGGAAATTTTAAATAAAGCAATATCAGTCAACGTAGATTTTTGGAAATAAACAGCTACTAAACTGTATACTTGAAAGCCATATAGAAGAAATTAAATTGAATATATTTTACTAATAATAAAGCAAAGAGCTTTTTCAACATGCTGGTATCCATTAATCCTTCCTTGGAAAATATTAAATAGGTTTTTTGTACCTGCAATCAGTACAGTTTGACGTTCAATTATTTCCTTTATGCTTAAAAGAAAATTTTGAGATAAAAGTCAATAATTAATATCAGTAAGCCTTAAGTCAGTTCATATTTTATTTGCCAGCTGTTATTTCTCCAATCTTGCAATAATATTGGGTTGCATCATATTATCTGACAAAAAGCACGTGAGATTTTTAAAGTTGGTAACGTCAGTGGATTCTACGTTGAGTTAGTTTTGCAATCTTTGTCTTTTTGCAAAGCAGTTGTACAATTTAATAAATTTTGAACTAGCTTTATAAAGGAACCATATATACAATTGCACTGCACTATTGTTTCAGTTGTTGTTTTCTTAACACTAATAGACTATATTTCGCTGAACTAGTTGACGTTAGCATACCTTTATGTCAAACATCTAATATATCAAAACGGATCAAGTTGAAAAAAAATTTCAGCATTAAAGATTTGAAAAACACGTTTGAGATTTTACAACGTTATGTAATTCTTGATGGAATTGGGCCTAACTAATGAGTGACTACTAAAATGGGCTTTGTTCCAATAAAATTATTTATCGTACGTAATTCGTTGACCCATAAATTGAATCTTATTTTGATTGAAACATTGTCAGTGAGTACATTACTAAGTAAGTACAATAAACTTTCGGCTAATAATAACATGTCAAATAAAAAGATTGTTTTGGCTAACGTATTGCTTGACATTAAGTACGAGATAAAAAAATTGTTTTTGTTCGCTTATTCCAAGCTTGTAAGTTTTTCAAACGCTACTGATAATCTTCTAAAGAGCAGTACGTGATACAATCAAGAATTCTATATTCTCGAATTGAATAATTTAAAGTGTTCCATAATATTTTTACAATCATTTTCGTTCCTGATTAACGAAGTTTGATATTAAAATTGATCATTTCAGTTTTTCTTTTGAACCCCAGACCTTTTAATAAATCAAGGTTCCAAACTTTGTTAGCGAAATGCTTTAAATCGATGTTCACTTTTTTATCCTAGTTTCAAAGATTTCCTCGATTACCACAACTGTTGAAATGGCTTACCCAACAGCTAGCAAGTAAAAAATAAATGTTTCCTTCCATTGGCGGAGTATCTATGGTTTTTTCCGTTACTGCCCCATTTAAATCGAAAGTGTCTCTAGCATATTTAAGCCACTAGTCCCAAATGCCAGACAATTTCATTGCTTCAATACATTTTGCCAATTTTCTGTGTATTGTACCCTCAATGTAATAGCAATAGCAATACATAACCTCCAAATTTTATGTATGGCTTGTTGAGATCACAAAAATGATTGAAAACTTAACTTTTTAGTCATTACTTAAAGGTACGGGAAAAATCTAAAAAATTCTACAAAGACGTGTCATACAAAATATAACTTTACTTCTTATTTTTATGAGGACATGTACATGCACCCAATTCAAACTTGTTATCTAAAATATGTGATCATTTATGCATGTGCAGTGAAAAAAAAATGAATAAGAGCGTTTCCTTCCATTTATATTCTGCTACGCTTTCAGTCATGTATTTTCTAATAACAATTTACTTCACTTTCTTCATGTATTATGGATTCATCGTTCCCCAGAAGGCCGAACTAATCAATAAATTGTGCACATGCCCTTTTTAACCCCCGTCAAATATGCCATTTTCTGTTGTTATCCATTTTTGTAGCAGAAAAAATCCTTTGATGTTTCACGGATCGTATCACTTCTCTTTAAAAAAAACTTTGTTGGCCAATTCTAATAATTTTTACAAACTTTTTTAGTTACCCATGTTGTTCATGTGAAGAACAATAATGAAGTATAATAAGACATTAAGTTTAGTCTCATACTAAAATGCTTGACATGTTGAAACAATTAAATCATAACTTGTTACACAAATATGTGTATTCCGATCCTAATGTCCACAGGTCGTTCAGTTCGCACATCTTGCTTTTTCAAATCAAATTTTGCCTATTTATCAAGCATAAAATGTTTACAATTTAAGTACAAGCATTTAAACATTTAGAAACAAGAAGTTCTCTTGTCATTAGTTCAGAGTCAATAAACATTAAATGATGACAACAATTGCATCACCACACAACTTCGGACCAATTTTAAATGAGCTTGGCTTTAATCACGCGTATTTTTCATTATAAGAATTTATTAAGATATCAAGTAAAACATTGTACTAAAAGTCATAAAGCTTGTGTATTAATAATTTTGGTGCTTTTAATTTTTTTTAAAAGAAAAACACATTCCTACAAAGTTAACCTAATGAAATTAAATCGAATTGCCCATTTTACAAACAACACAAATCTGTGAACATTTTTCATATTTAAGCCATCTTGTTTGATTGATTGATTGATTGAACTTTATTAAAGTGTTAAGATTTGTTCAGTTATAAATCACAATATGACATATAATTG
>JAQIWN010003278.1:0-13501 GCA_034699025.1 Entomobrya cf. arborea Gr-Col-00668
TCCATACTCTCATCTCCTCCAAAGTGTAGAAAGGAAAGTTTCCAAAAATTCTGCTATCCATCACTTTCAGTTTCTTTTTCTAGTCTCCTTTCACCCCGCCATTTTCTTTCATCAGTGATATCATCCATCGTAGTCCTCTAAAAGGTAAGCAATCAACTCATTTCCATATTATCTTACACCCTATACATATCTATTGCACCGTTGCATCCAAACCGCATCCACAAAAATTCAGTTTCCAATTCAAAATTACATATTTCAAATATTTCCTAATACCCCATCAAATTAAACACGGCGCTGACACATCTTATCAGTTTAGCTTCAATGTATTTGTCGGCATTTTTATCGTGAAACTTTTGGCTCCAGTATTATGTATAACCATAACCATTCATTTGCACTATATTTATTTTGAGTAATCAAAATTTTAACACGGTAAAACTTGTCAAATATTTTTACATGGCAGATGGCAGTATTCAGAGAAAATTATGAACAATTGTGTGCTTTTCTACCTGGTTTAGATTAAGTCATCCTCATTTATACAAAAAGTGATTATCATAAAAGATAAGATAAAACTATACGACAGTGACGATGAGTCTCGTGGCCTTGCTCATGCTCAAATACCAAAAAACAGCAAATCATTATCATAATATCATGATACATTCACATAAAAATGAGGTAATCATTGTCAATATTCGAGTAGCCTTTGCTTTTTAAAACTGCCTTAAATTTCATTCATCACGAAATTCGTCCTATAAGCGTAGCGTTGCATTTTAAACACTATTCAAGTGTTGTTTGGATGCGGAATACTTTTCACTTATCAGTGAGGTTGCCTCATTTTTAGATCATCATCTTTATGTAATTTTCACCGAACCATTTTTCAAAGCATACAATAAGTCATGCTTGATTCCGCATTGCAGATAAAAATTATGTTATTCCTACCAAAGTCCGTACATGTTTGCATATTATACATATGTATGTCTGTGTAATAATTTAGTTAATCATTCTGTGTAGGTATGTACATAGCGATTATCATAAAATACCTAATTAAATGCAATTTGATATAAGAGAAGGCTTAAACTTCTCTCAATCAGCTTTCACTGTGTGTTTGGCAAAACAAGCCGGTTGTGGTATACTTAAAAATTCGTGAAAAATAGCTTGGAATAGTTTAGTTTTTTTTGCTAAGAAATAGCATATATTTTGTTTTCAAAATGAAGCCATTTGTATTGTTAGTGGGCATGTTAGTTTTCTCCGCTTTGTTGATAACTCCCTCCGAAGCCAGGGCAAAGTCAGGATTTTTCGATGATGACAAAGACGACTGGGATGAAGATGACTTTTTCGGCGACAGCAAAAAGGTAGATCAAGTGGAGGCTTCTCCTCAACAACAAGCCAGATCTGGAGATCATGATCACGATCATCACGACTCCCCACCAGTCCTTGCCGCAGGGCCTTTAGGGGCACCCCAAAACTGGAACCAAAATAGTGGTGGTGGATCACAAATGGGCAACTTTGCTGGGCACAATGAAAGCTGTAGTCCTACCGGTAAATCTTGTGTACTTGAAAACAAACAAGAATGTACCACCTCAGACGGCACGGGTCGATGTGTCTGCATTACAAATTACATCTACGTTCAACGCACTGAAACTTGCTGGCCCGTCATTAAATCGGAGGAGGAAACTTGCGCTCATGACATCCAATGTCAAGCAGGAAAATGGGGTCAACATTCTCGATGTGCGGAGAGGACTGCCAAATGCGAATGCTTTGATCATGCAACAGGAGGCAAAAGGGATATGACCTTAGTTGAGGGGGGCTGCTTCATCAAAAAAACACAGGGTGACCTGTGCAACACTCATGAAGAGTGCGACAAGACAATAAGAGGAGAGGCTTACTGTAAACAAGGAGATCATCAGTCTGGTGGCGGACAGAGCTACCATGGCTCCTGTCAATGCAGGGAGACTCATTTGTGGTGGAAGCCCCTCAATGCATGTTTGAAGGTTGCCACAAAACTGAAGGATAACTGTAAAATTACAGAGCAATGTAAAAGGGGGTCTTTAGGAGGTCTTTCGGAATGTACACAAGATTCAAAATGTGAATGCTTGGAAAGCCATAATGATAAAGAGGTAGTTTACTATGGAACACTTGCGAAATGCTTTGAAAGGAAAGAGTACAATGAAACCTGTACGAACGAGGATGAATGCAAGGCAAGTCTCGGACCTGACGTAAAGTGTGACGTGACGGAGGAATATCCAGAGGAGAGGGTTTGCCATTGTCCAAAGGGGATTACTTGTAGAAACAGTGGTATAATTCATGCTTCCTCTGTGTATAGCATGGCTTTGTGTGTTGGAGTGGCTGTTATTGGAAGGAGTTTGTTGATGACATGAGAGTATAGTGGTGAGAGAGGAAGAATAAATATAGATTGATAGGAAGGTGGTCCAGAATGGTTTCTTTGTTTTCATATTTCAATTTATGATTTCAATTATATTTCAATGTATTATTAGAGGCTGATTAAAGATGTTGATGTTGTATTGAGTTCTGGAAATTTTGCTGGCTTTCTATTTCATTTCAGTTGTTTCATTTTGGCTTAGTATTTTTGCTATGTTAAGAGCACTTGAGATTACAATGCATTATTGGCATCTATTCTACGTTATATTCCATGTGTAAAATCTCTGTTTGGCACTTCAATATTGACTATTTCATTAGTCTAAAAATACACTGTATAACGTCAGTGTGGAGGTGGAGGGTGCACGGAAATATTTTTCAGACTTCTGGCGAGGCAAAATAGTAGTTTAAAACATCTTTTAATGTGTTCAACAACCTCTCACTGTTTCCGTTTTCTTTTTGTCATGCTTGATAACAATCATGGTGATCTCATCTCAGCTCATCGTCATTTAGGAGCGTCATCATTCCATTTAACTTTGTGAGCATTATTTTCGCGTGTATTTTGTGCGAATTAATGTTGATAAAGCGGCATCATCATGTCACAGGTCAGTACTTAGTACTTTGGTCAATGTCTTTTATAAAACAGTCATAAAGAAATCTAAAATATACATTTCATTGATTTTTTTTATCATTATTCGGTATTAAACCACCCACCAACCCATATTTTTTACAGCATAATACAATTCATTTACAAATAGTATTGGTGAATGAATGGGTATTTTTAGATCATAAAATTTAAAAACAAGATTCGTAAACCGCAATGAACACGTTTCAGCATAACCAATATTGTTAACCACAAGTATTTTAAATACTCTCAGATAAATAATACTGGAGAGTGTTCTATGTTTTTAGCTTAAAAAAATTAAACGTTGAAAATTCGAAGCCATTTTTACAGTATTTTAAATCTATACTGCATTCGTGCATAAAATTATAGTCAGCCCTTATAAACTAATGGAATGACACATACGTATGTATAAAAATTAATGTAACAGTTTCATGGTCGCTATTCGTGGTCACATAAATTCTGAAAAATCTATTCTGAAATATGTGAATATTATTGTCTTCAAATTAAATTACCAATGTTCACATAAATATTTTAATTACCAACTTTATAGTTAATAGCTTATTTTTTATTTCACTGTAAATAAATATATTACGTCTTACTCATTTCTTTTCATTACAAACCATATTCTCACAATTCCCATGCGTTTCTATTTCCATTTTAGGAAGATTATTCAAGCAGAACATTCGATTGTACGCATATAGATTTTTTTTTGGAAAGACAAATATTATTCGTTTAATTTATTACTCATTTATTCCATCTTCCGCCCATAAACACAGTATACAAAGTACAAAAACATAGTTGTTACTACCTCATTATGTATTATTGATATGACATGTCTAGATGACTAATTGTGTGCAAAATACTTTGCGAATTTATAGAGAACTTAAAATTCACTACCTCTGGTGTGTCAGCAAATGTCATAAGCGTAAAAACTCTTTTTTACAAGCCGTGTGTGCTTACAGTCTGATAATACGAGTAGTACCAGCACTTCTTTGAATATACGCCTACTTACTTTATGTACACAGCGGCTTCATCATCATCACCTATTGCTTCTTTTCTTGTTAGTCATGTCATAATCTATGCAAGCAAAAAAACTGAATAAGAAAGGATGTTGTTGGTTTTAGCTTACGTTCATGTTCGTGTATATTTCTCTGGAAAATTTGCTTTCATTTAGCAATGTTCAATACATAATATTCATTCATGGGTAGTTGGTCTCGTAAAAATACACTAAATGCGTTGTTCTTTGTTACCTCATCCTGAAATAATGTAACATCGTCATCATCCGCTTCTAATTTAACCGTTGTGTCATTGTACAAGCCTGCAAAACAAGTAGTAGATAAAAATCCAATGTTTTCTTGTACGAATTGTATTCTCAGTCTCCAGTCTGATTGATATAAGAACTTGCCAAACCCCACATATCATAATCATTGCTAGGTTGACCATTTACAAGAAAACTTGTACATTCGCAACTTTTTTCTGCAATTTTAACAGTCTAAAAATTTTCAATTAAAAATCCATAAAAATAATTGTTCAAATTCAACATGTTGAGTAAATCGTGCCTCCTGGCTACTTGCCTCTCGCTAGTCGTCCTTCAAATCTGTGCAGATCCTCAGCACGAAAACCACTCATGTCAATCCAACAGTGACTGCGGTACTACCGGTGCCACCTGTAATCGAAATGGAGAGTGTTCCTGTCCAGGCGTTCCCGGGAAAGATTACGTGGTTATTCCTAGTGCCAAACCACAGTGTCAAAAGGTAGCATCTTTGGGGGAATCCTGCAATTATAACGATCAGTGTCATCAGTCCTCAGCAGGCCATCTTTCCCGATGCAGCAAAAAGTGTGAATGCTACGACACGGAAAACGAAGGAAGGGACGTTGTCAGGCCCTACTCTGGAACCTGCTACAAGGCTACCGCACTCGGAGTTGACTGTATACACAATAACGAGTGTAAAGCTTTTGTTGAACCTGAGGAACATGTCGTATGCTACAATAATCAAACAATAGGAAGATCGTATTGTCGCTGCATTGAAGGCCAAAATGACTGCAAAGAGAAGAGCGGAGCGGGAAGTGTTGTAGTTGGAATATCTACTTTGGCTACATTTGCTTTCGTGGGGCTCATGGCCACTAAAGTTGTGTTGTAAAGGAAGAGTTTCTTTTTTATTTTAGTACGTTAATTAAATACTACACCTATGTGCGTGCGTTGTGTACATATAATTCATATTTTCTCATTTAGCGCTACCTTGTTAGCACTTCTTGTTACCAGTTTCATGTTAACCACTCAAAAAGAATTTGGTTTTACTTTTTACCATGCGCTCTTCACCTGATTTTGCATTCATTTTTTCCATCTTGTCTACTGTACATTTTTATCCTTGAAGTATATTATATTTATGTTTATAATTTAATTTACATTTGATTATATGTTTGCATTCTTTTTTTTTGCATGTAACTAACGCATATATGCATATAACATATAGCATGCTGATGAAATAAAAGTACGGTTTGCTTAATTTTATCTACATCCATTTTTATCACCATCACCCGTGCTTTATCTTAATGATTTTATCATTATCATCATCATCTCGTTCTATTCATTTTACTGATCGATTTTCGTAATTTTTAATTGCTATCTGACCATATAGATTAATGGGCTTCTCGGGAAAATGGTTAATTTTATTGATTTCATTCACACTTTTAATGTACATCTCATAAAAGTAATGGTTTTCTATTATGTATCAATTGTATAATGCTAATTCAGTTGACTTGAGTACACCTAAAAGCTCTTCCATGTACTAGCCAATCAGTTAATACCTCTTATTTTGTACAATGCAATGTACAAAACATATCTAATCATCACGTTACATTTTCTGTGTACAAAGGCAAAGTATTTTATTTACTAGTATCTTAGCTTATCCTGAATGACCATTATATAACTTTCTATTAACTTAACAAAACTCCAAGAGATATTTTAAACAGAAACTCATAATTTGAACTTAACGAAATTCAAAGTTTTCTCATCATGACTGATGGGAAAATCAGCGTATTTATGCACATTTATAATCAGCGGCATTTGAGAAAGATGTCAGTATGAGAGAACAATGACCATGACGTAAAAAACAACTACCTGTGTGTTTAGATTAAAATATATTGACAACAGTGAATAGAAGAGCCAGTTTTTACACGAACAAGAGTAGACACCAGCCTATACCGATTTGTAAAAAATTGTTTGAGCAGTTTGAGTTTTCATTACTAAAAATATTTTACTAGCTATTTTTGTCAAGATGGAACTTGGTAAACTGAATAGTTTAACTGTACTCGTTTGCTTCGTTTTTCTTGCGACGATTCCTCATTGTTCATTATCGTCATCTTTAAGAGAACAACAAAGAGTTGGTGACATTTGTGATAGTAACTCAACTTGCGGCAGTATCGAGGGCTCAGTGAAATGCGAAACAGCGTTACTCATACCGTTATGCTTGTGTAACAAAGGTTTCATCAGTAACCAAGCCAGAAACAATTGTCTTCCCATTCGCCATGAAGAAGGGCAGATGTGCTGGAGTAATTCTCAATGTACTAGCGGATTAGGTCGACTTTCAAGATGTGAACGGGGGCATTGTGAATGTTTTGATTTCAAGACACAAGAAGGGAAATTGAAGACTATAAGATACGACCCAGAAACAAAAAAGTGTGTTTTCTGGAATCAACAACAAATTTATCCACAGGATTTTGATACATTCTCCACGTCTGATGGAACTGACACGACAGCATCTACTACACCTCGATGGCCACCGGTTCTACCACCTCCATTAATTGGGGAAAGTTGCAAGAGTGATGAGAATTGCAAAGAAGTCATTGAAGGACCAGTTCAATGCAAGGATTTGGATGCAAATAAAATTTGTCAGTGTGACGAAGGCTACACCGAAAATGAATCGAGGAACAAATGCATTGAAATCCGTACAACTACTGAAAACACTGAAAATCCTGGAACTACCGAAAATCATGGAACGTACATGGTCGTTTCTGAAGCTGTGATGATGATTAATTTAGTTGTTTTCATTAACTATTTCTTCTTTTAAGCTGCAGTTAAAATTATGATATATTTTTTTAATTAAAAATTTTGTTTAAGAAGATAGTATGTAGTTGCATTTGTCATGCATAAAAGCATATAATTGTCATTAATATTTTTTGGTATTTCTTATCCATTTCACATACTCTCATCTCATACTCAAAGCGTTTTCTGTAGCATGCATTTTCATAGACGTTTGACATGGTTTCTAAAAACCTGCACAAGCTGCAATCTTATTTTGATTTTTATCATGTCAGTCATCAAGTGTAGAGTAAACCTAAGTAAAATGAGGCACGACTATGATGTTTGGTAAACATTGAAAATTTTGTTGAGTGATACTTGACTACATTTGAGATGAGACCGATCCAAAATTAATGTTCACCTTTTTATTCATATTGTCGTTGTCAATTTCTCAAAGGGATAGAATAACTTTTTACTATCGAGTCATGTGAAGCATTTAAGTAACTTAACTGGATCATTTTAAAAACTTGAATCGCGATAAGAAAGTACATTGAAGCATTTTGTGATAAAAGCAAAGGAATTCCACTATTGATTCGGTAGACAGCATGTCGTCGTTTCTTATCAGGTTGGGAAACATGATTCCGTCTTTGAAGTCAGAAGAGGTAAAATAAATACTTGCAATACTACGTACACTTGAACTCTTAAGAGGTGAATGGAAAATGTTGATTAATCCTTGTAGAAATATTATTCAAGAGGAAGTAAAGAACAAATATAATGACATGAGCAAATATTAAAATTTCGTCATGTATTGTACACATACATAGGTAACAATAATACTGAAGAGTTTAAATGATTGACAGGGATTTCATTTCAATATAATGGTGATAAAGAAATGTAGCTGGAACATTTTATTGTTTATTTGTTGTTGTTGAAGTGAGTTGGAATCAACCCGAAAGGATTTTACAAAATTTAATTCTTCAATTTTCTTTCCATAAACAAACAAGTAGTGTGTTACATGACACTTTGTTGCACGCATAAACATAAAAAAATAAATAAAAAGAAGCAATAAGATCACAGTAAAAAACCATAAATCATCTCACAATTACAAAATGACAATTTTTCGTGGGGAAATTCCGTTTCATCTGTGCCTAAAAGAACATCAAAACTTCCCTCCACGTATTAGCTTATATTATTCTATATTTCCTGTCGATATACTTATAGTCATAAATTCTCTGGTTCATCATGGAACCATTGACCGCGTCATTAGTTCAATCCGTACTCCTCTCTCGATAACTCGTTGTTTTGACCAGATCAGGTCAACAGTCAGCAGGCTGGACTAATTTCGAAGATCACTGCCAAGCTGTCTGGTCAGTCATTGGGGAAAATTGAAACAGTTACTCAATTAATAGATAATTTTTACTGGTCATCAAGTCATCATCATTCATAAAATACACTGTAAAGACAAGAATATCATGTCAATTCATATCAATGGTGTCAAATGACATGAACCACAGCAATATTACTGTATTTTTAGTACTAACCACTTTAGTCACGTACACCCAAAACTTCAATTCAATAAAAAAACTTTATAAACATTTTGTAATAAAAATGTCTTTTAAATTGTATATATTTTTCATGCCAAGAAAATGTAGTCAGTCATGCGGTTTTCATTTTTTAGATTGCTATTGGTTGATTTTGATTTGTCCGTAGTTTGGTCCATTAATTTCCGGTACCAAACCAGAAAACAAGGACACCCTTTAAATAGTTTAGATTTGCTTACTAATGTAACTTTTTTTAAACGTATGGCTGAACTCAATGAATACTTTTATGTACCTTCTATTTGTAATCTCGTTAGTGCACACTATTTATATTTGATAACGGTCATGCATGCTGGAATAACTGACAAAAGTCTTAATTGTCTTTTAGCGTGCTTATGTTCATGATTAAAATTAAGTAGTGACTTCGACTAATATAGACTTATTTCTTAAAATGTTGATGACGCATACTAAATGCATATCTTTATTTTTTTCATTTTGCTTGGTACGTAATATCTATATCTGTTTTAATAATGTTTGATGATTCACACGCATACCCCTAAGTTTAACCCTTCAATTGTATTGACGAATGAATGTAGATACAAAGCATCTATCAAAACCTAATCATCAAAGCAAATCTTATTTACTAGCGCAGAGAAAAAAATAATTACGCATTCGAAAATTAAAAACACATTTACCGGCCAATATCACATTCACTAGAAGCTTGAAGGTTAAATGCATATGAAATTCCTTAGCTGTTTAATAATTAAATTTAAAAAAAAACTTTTGCGCTGTCAGCACAAGCTGTACAATTGTCACAGTCACAGTATGTTGTTATTTAGCTTTTTGAGGGTGGTTTTGGTATCAGGTCAACCAAAACTATAACATACGAAAATTGGAAGAATATTGGAAATTGAAATGCCTTTGATCCCAAAACAAACCCAAAAGTTGTTTCTTTGCTTCCTATCACATCACTTTACTTATATTTCAACCTCACTCATATTATTTTTGCCCAACGTACATACATTCTTGACTTGATAACTGATTGATATAACCAAATGTATTAGATAATTATAATAACCTTCTTACTTCTGTCGATTCATCCATCCGCTTCTCCTCTTCTGTTTATTGTATGTATTGTGTATCTACTAATTGCGTCAGTAAATCACCAACTTATAATAAGAAGGAGATAACATTCTTGAAAGAAAATATTTGTGACTTTGTATAAGAAGGGCATGATAATATCACATTACGTTTTATCATGCATACGATAACCAAACCCCTGTCATCCAACCATACCATCATTATCAAAAAGATTCCATTGAATAAGTTCAAAAAAGGCTTTCTTCTTGCAACACCACAGCAGACAGCTTGGCACCAATACTTTAAAATGATCTATTATAATATGAACTTGTTCGACACTACACATTAGAGCATGTTGTTTTTCGTGGTTCATCTTTCCTTGGTGTATTTAGTAGGTGCATTACCCTTTTCCATGATGATTGAAAAAGTCACAATCAGAAATTACAAAAGTCCGCTAACTACCTTCGTTTAGAGTCAGTCAGCATTTTGACGCTAACGGTGCAATATTACATAAAAATACTTACTAATTCAGCTACAATAAAAACATTACTGCCTTTCCCTGTGAAATACCACACATCTTTGCAAAATTTAGAAAAATAATCATCGCGTTGACGTAAAGCAATAAAGTAATACTACCATTGATAAAGAACAGTTTTGAAATAGCTAAATAAATATAATTAAATTTCCGTTCTGGTGTTCGGAGAACAGACATTCCATATACACCAGATTGTTTATCACTATCACATATTAATTATTTTATTGCGAAATACAAAGAAGCCTTAGGAAAGTAATAGTATCTAAACAAAGCTCACGCTGTGAAGGAACGGGTAAAGCAATAAAACCAGAGAGACCTCCAAAATTACTAGACACAGTTTATGTCATCAGAAATATCTGAGAAATTACCAAGTTTGAGGGGGAAAGTGCTTTTCATGGTATTTCCCAGCAGCAGATCGAAACAAAGTTTATAGTATCGAATAAAAAGAATATAGGAAGTATTTCGAAACAGTACTTAGAATTTTTGTTGGTGCAACTATTCCAGCCACTATTTTTGCAAGTTATAACAAGCTTGCAAAAGAGCAAAAATTGGATTTGCGGATACGCTAAACTGCAGAAATAGTGAGTAAAAATATACTTATATTCATATGTGCATACATACAATTACTTAGATGACATAATATCAATCTGATGATATATTTACTGCTTAGGCCCAGTGATCAATTCATTATTTGTGTGAACCTTGATTCGGGGCTATATAAAAATGAGTTCATTCACATAAACATATTCGAAGCAAGTGTAGCTTTAGGGGCAGCGTATTATTAATTGAAATCAAAATACAAGAAATAGACTGTGAACAAGGAAACTTGTTAAGTTACAGTGTAAAGTAGACACTTGGCTTTGAATATGAATTTTCGGATATTTGAAGGATTTCATTTCCAGGAATTGTTCTTGAATTTCTTGGTAGACCAAGATTTAAATTAGCAAAATGTAACAGGGTTACCTGCTAAAGACAAGAAAAACTGGTTGAGAGTTTGAGTAAAAAAGAAGGGATTCTCACAAAACCAAGTTATATAATATTTCAGTGAAGCAGTCGAGTTGGATATGATCCATACTGCGAAAAACAAGTTTTCGAGCCTTCAGTATAATACTAAATTGAATAGGTGACAATAAATCTCATACTATTACGAAGGTACATAAATGTTGTAATGTGAATGTTCACCTGGGTATATTTTGGGCAGCAATCAGAATCAGAAAATCGAGTTTCCTTATTAGTGGGAATTGTATTTACCTGGTAAAGGATAAAGGAACAATTCGAATTAATTTATGATTTCATACAAAGGTATAAATTGGGTGTAAAAAGTAAATAGTAATTGCATTTCTCAGATAAATTCTGCAATCTAGCTTGAGCATTTGAATTACAAAAATTGATTCGCGTTAAAGTGCAAATCTAGAAATTTACCGGATGTGGTAGGCTGGAGCTAAGGAAAATTAAGACAAATTAATAGAATAATATAATAAATTTAGCAAGCCATTGAGAAAGTTCATGGTATACTACAGCTCTGCAAATTATAGTATGTTTAATATCCATTTAACTTACAACAATTTAAATACTATATTTGCGTACTTTGTATCTTTCCAGAATAAACTACACAAGATGAACACATCTCAACATACGAGTTCCTCACCCCTGAGGACCAACTCCGGCCGACCCACCCCCTCGTCTACCTCCCTCACGACAACGAGATCTTCCTCGTCCGTCTCCCTGTCCAGCCAAACATTCCGACTGATTGCAGGCCTGATAGTGCTGTCCGTCGTGCTAGGACCTGTGCAGAGCTTCGTAATGGGAAGCCGGCCTTTGAGCAAACGGTCCTTCTTTGACATCCAGTGCAAGGGAGTGTACGACAAGGGGATATTTGCAAAGTTGGACAGAATCTGTGACGACTGTTACAATTTGTACAGAGAGCCACAACTCCACTCCCTGTGCAGGTAAAAGAAACATTTTCCAGATAAAAATTTCTCTTAAAAAAACATCTCATTTCACCCCCTCAACATAACATAGAATTCATTACATTTATCCATTAATATATATTTTTTCTTCATATACCTCATCATTTCACATTTTTATATATAAACCTTTCAATATTCACAACTGTCTTTCTTATTATCTATCACACAGTCAAAACTGTTTTTCATCACCCTACTTCATGGCATGTTTGGATGCCTTGACCCTAAGCGACGAGCAGAAAACTTATGAAAGTTATATCGAAAGGATACACGCACCCACACCCGTGGAATAAGAAACTCATTTTTCATTGAACCCAACACCAAAAAAAACATCCACCTCACAAGAACAACATCATCAACATCTACAGTGTATTCAATCAATATAATCTGTCAAGAAACTGTAACACTATCACCAACAAACTTCCAAAAACCATATAGAACAGAACACTCCACATTGCAGCAGCCGTAGTTTATCCAGTTTCAAATAATCTCTATCTGTCCTCCTCTCTTTCTCGCAACCAAACCAATCAATCTAGTTTACAGAATTCATCATCTCGCAGAAGCTCTCAAAAGATACACACTCAAAAAAATCTCTTGAATAAAATGGTGTCAAAATAAATACAGATAATAATTCAGTAGTCAAAAAGCTAGGCAAGCAGTAGTTCTATAGAGTGTAGAAGATACACATAAATTATAATAACAAGTAGACACAGTACTGTTGATTAATTAGTACTATCAACTATACACATAAAAATATAGGAAATTAGTGACCTGCATAGAAAGATTTCGTAGAGAAACTGAGTGCTCGTTATATAAAATACACGCAACAAAAATTTATAATTATATACGGTATGCATTATAAAAGTTGAAATATTCATCAAAAAAATTATTTGGTCAATCAAAAATGTAGTTCTTCTCCTCCAGCGTGTTAAATATAGATGAACACACAAACACCTTAACAAACAACAAATCCAGTCCGATCAAGTATTTAACTTTTTGTTATCTTTGTTTCTTTTCTTGTCATGAGACCAGTGGCTCAAAAGTCAAATTTCCTTATGTATGTATTTGCGTAGAGCTTTATGAGTTATTATTGAATTGGCTGGGTTTGTTGAATTTAAAGATAAGCATATATAAACACTTATAGATACTCTTGATTTCCAATAATGCTAGAAATTTCTTTTGCTTTGGGATTATTGGTAAAGGTACTGCTGTGTAATGAAACATGACAATAATATAAACCGAATGACAATACATATTATGGTATTTTAATGTGGGCAAGATGAGATTAAGGCTAACGTTCAAATCTTATTCCATCACTACTAAGTAGCATAACGACAATTTTTCCAGGAATTTTGAGGTGGC